>PVIY010059004.1:0-12237 GCA_004026745.1 Myrmecophaga tridactyla | reverse complement strand
TCTGCTGGTCCTCTGGCTTCTGGTTTCACACACCTTCCCCAGCAGTATTTTCTTTCTGCATCTCCAAACGTCTGGATCCCCTGCTGGCTCTCTCTGCTCTGAAGCTTTTTCCAAAATGCTTCCGTCTTAAAGGACTCTGGGAAGAGACCCACCTTGAATGGGTGGAGACACATCTCCAAGGCAATCACCTAACCAAAAGGTCCCACCCACAACTGAGTGAGAATTAGAGAACATGGCTTTTTTAGCTGACAAAAGTGTCAAATTGGCTCAGTAGCTTTCCCTCCTCTTTGGTTTTTCTGAAGAGTTTGAGCAGGATTGGTAAGAATTTTTTCTTGAATGCTTGGAAGCATTCACCACATGTGAAGCCATCTGGTCCTGGAGTTCTCTTTTCTGGGGTGCTTCTTGATGACTGATTCAATCTATTTACTTGTGATTGGTTTGTTGAGGTCATTGTCTTGTTTGCTTTTTTACTGTGTTTATCTGGTGGTGTGCCTTCTCCCACCAGATAAACTATTTTTAGCCTTTCTGAAACACTTTATTTTAGATGTCTTGATAGCACACAGAACAGGGTTTTGCCTTGTAAACCAACTGAAAACAAAATTTAATAGATGAGTTTAGCTTATCAGATACATTTTGTCTCTCTTTGTTTTATTTTATGTGTTTATTACACTGTTTTTTTTTTTAACTTTTTTTTATTGTATAAGATAATGAAGAAATAAAAGAAGCAATAGTTTGCAAAGCACTCGTCAACAAGTAGTTACAGGGCAGATCCCAGAGTTTGTCATGGACTACCCATTCCATCCTCTCAGATTTTTCCTTCTAGCTGCTCCAGAACCATGGGAGGCTAGAAGGAGTAAATATATATATTTTTATCATCATAATCGAGTTTTTATTTCTTTTTTGTGAAAATAACTTATATACAACAAAGCAATAAATTTCAAAGCACAGCACCACAATTAGTTGTAGAACAGATTTCAGAGTTTGGTATGGGTTACCTTTCCCCAATTTTAGGTTTTTACTTCTAGCTGCTTTAAGATACTGGAGACTAAAAGAAATATCAATATAATGATTCCATGCTGTTTATTTTTCTATTTATTTTGTGTCTTTCATGATATAGCTGTTTTCTTGGCTCTCTTTATTCTTAAAGTATTTCCTTTGGTACTTGTATTTCTTTTGGAAAAGGCTTGTATTTTTGTGCTCATGATTGCCTTTAAATAATTTTATTAAAAATTTTAATTTAATAAATTTACTTCAGTAACATACAACCTAAAATTTCCCCCTTCTAACCACATTGAGATGTAGAATTCACCTGTGTTAATTCCATTTATAGTGTGCTACCATCCTCTACCAAAACTTGCCCATCACCCCAAACAGAAATTCTGTACCAGTTAAGCATTAACTCTCCATTGCCTACTCTCTCCCCAGTCCTTGGAACCTGTCTTTTTATTTCTTCCTCCATAAATTTTGCCTGTTATTATTTCATTCGACATGATGTCTTCAAGGCTCATCCATGTTGCTGCATATTTCTGAACTTAATTACTTTTCACGACTATATAATAGTCCACTGTGGGTATATACCACATTTTTCTTAGCTGTTTATTGGTTGATGGACACTTGGGTTTCTTCTTTTGGTAGTTGTGAATAATGCTGCTGTGAAGATAGGTGTGCAAATATTTGCTTGAGTCCCTACTTTCAAAACTTTTGAAGTGGGACTGCTGGGTCATATGGTAATTCTATACTTGACTTTTTGAACTGTCTTCCCCAGCAGCTGCACCATTTTATAATCTCACCAACAATGAACGAGTGTTCCTATTTCTTCACATCATCTCCACCACGTGTTTCCATTTTTTTTTAAGTGAAAAAAGTGAAATGATATCTCATGGTGGTTTTGATTTGCATTTCCCTAATGGCTAATGATGTTAAGCTTTCTTATTGATTTTTAAGAGCTCTTTGCATGTTAAGCCAATTAGGCCACTTTCCTTTTGTAAGTGTTGTGGATTGTTTGTGTTTTTTTTTTCAGTTTCTCACTTGTCTTTTGATTTTGTTTATGCTACTGTTGTCATTCAGAACATTTATTTTTTATCAGATTTGCTTTTTAGATTTGTGTTATGAGGAGCTCAGTTAAGAGGAGGAGAAAGAGAAGACACGTTTGAAAGATATTTTGGAGGTAGAATGGAAAGGTCATGAAGTATTTTTTTTTTCTTGAAATATTTTTTAAAACTATGAAAATAGGTGGTTTTTGAAGACTTGAGTGAGACCTGAAAATCAATTTGAGTATCATCCATAATTGGGAAACAGGAGAAAGAAATGGAATCAGAGAAATCTATTTCTGCCCAGCAAATGCCACCGAAAGACGGCAGTGTGTGCCCCCAGGTATCAATGCTTGTCCCACCCTCCTAACTAGCCCTTGTTCACTGGTCAGACACCCATGCCTTGTGGATGGGTGATTATTTTCATCGGCTCTTAGCCTTGCCCTATATTTGAAGGCAGATTGCCTATAGAGAGCGATTTGGTAAATAAGTATTATTAGTAGAATAATATTGAATTAAAATCTGAGCCATAGAAGCAGCCTGCCGCACACATTAATGTTTATTGTCTGTCTTTTTCTTTCCCCATGTATGTTTTTAAATAAAGGGACCATCTAGAAGCTGCAGGTCACGTGTGTATTCTGAAAGATGCCTTTGGCTTTGAAAGCTCATCTGAAATCGCAGATCTAATAGCGGCTGAGCACATCGAAGCAGGCCTGGCTCTTCACCTCTACAGGGGAGGCAGACTTCTACAAGGTAACCCCTTTCTCCCAGAGGGGGGACACCAGAAGTGCTGGGAACCGGAAGCGCCCCTTCTATCAAATACAGCATACATAACACAGTTTACCCTGCTTATCTGCTTCAAAAATAGAAGGCATGCAGTAATCCCTTTGGTTTGTTTATCTACCAGATAACTGTCTAAAATGATATAGTCAAGCCAGTTGAGAATGGATTTATTTTGAAGCTGTTTGTACTGCACTGAAGTATTCTCCTGCGTGTTTTTAATGTGAATTTCTTTTCTCAGAGTATAGTTTTTAAAAATATTGAATGAATACCAATGAAAGATTTTACCCAACTTATTACTTAATGAGGGAATCAGTAAGATGGTGGAGCTGATTCAGTGAGCATTTGAGAAACCAGGGTTTTGATAGGTGAATTAGTAAAGAATATTAGACCAATATTGGGAAAGACAACTTTCCGATTCTCGGCTCGTACCAAACCTCATTTGCGCCCCCAACTCTCTCTCCTGCCTCCCACAGCCCCTCTGGAGGCTCTTTTCACCAGCAGCATGGTCTATTATGGACTCCCTTCTTTTTTAAAAGATTTTTTTTCTTTAAGTTTTAGAGCACCTAACACATGCAGAGTGCCTAGTAAATGTTCCACAATATTCTAAGAAGAAGTTGCAAGTCTCCATTAAGTGTGTGCCTTTTTTGCTATTTTAAATATAATAAAAATACAAAGTAAATAAATAAAACTGAACGGAAGCACGCTGTCATCTCTGGGTGGTGAAATGACGGGGGCTGTATTTTCTACTTTGTATTTTTATATAGTCTCCAGATCACCTGCTTGCATTGTAAGGAAACAGTAAGTGGTGTATATTTAAAAATACAACTTAATAGATTCAAGTAGAATCACTATTTGAAGAACTTATAGAGCTTCCATAGAAGGAAATGACACAGTCAGTGACGGGCGTGGCCAGTGCTGTATAAAACCGGTACAGAGACAGCGCCCAGATGCATTGTTAAATGGGAAATGCCAGGTTGCAAAGCCCCATCTCTGCACACCTACAATAATTCTAATGCCTTCTATGCTTCATGCTCCTCAGAGTGACTTTCAAACAGATAACCCTTAGGAAGGGGTGACAGTGTAACTTCCATATGCTGCATTTCCTTCTATACTTTGTTTCTCTTGCTCTCTCCATAGTTTGTGTGTATAATTCAAATTCCAGTCATACTGTTCTTATAGTTTAGTAACTTATTTACTTTTTGAGTACATAGGTTGGAAATCGAAACCAGGTTTCCGACATGGCAGACAAGCATTCTACCACTGAACCACCCGTGCAGCTAGCTAGTAACTTATTTTTACGTAAAATTTGTTAAGGACAGTTTTGTCCATCCTTGAATGGTCTGCAGCATAATTATGGATAGTCACATCTTAGGGATGTTACTTCCATTTTTTTTCTCAATTATAAATGATGTGATAAACAGACTTCTTCATAAACCTTGGAAACCCATTTTCTTTAGAATTTTCTAGGAGTGGCATTGTAGGATCGAAGGGTGTCTGCATTTTAAAACTTTAGGTACATATTGCCAAATAATACCTAGTCACATTTTTATGGCTGTGTATATTAACTGTATCCAAATAAAACTTTAACTGGACAAGTGCAAATTTGCTCTTATTTTTAAAATAGGGATTTACTGAGTGAATAATTAGGCAAATAAATCTGCTAAAAATAATATTCAAATGAGGGACATAGCATATGGACAACATTAGCACACTGTGGACTGCTGTTTTAAAAAAGCAATATCACTTTTAATGTTTTAGCTGCATTGTGGACTGCTTGCTGTATAAACGTAGAAGAAAGACATTTTAAGTTTTCTGCCCCCTGGATGTGTCTGGAAGACTTTTGACATGTAAAAAAGTCATTCTTTTAAGTATTCAAGAACAGATATTTATAGTTGCCCTTATCTAAAATATAATAGAATTCTGCTCCCCTCTGGTATGCTTTCTGGGGTCTCTTTTATGTGTCTTCAAATGGCATACCCAAAAAAGTTTCCCAATTAAATTGATGTTGCCAGAAAATGTGTGTGTTTCATTCAACCCTTCCTCTGTGTCTTGTTGAGGAATATGCTTTAGGCAGTGTTAGGAGACTGATTAGGATGCCAGGTTCAGGAAACTACAAGGTTTTTATCTCATTAAACCACTAGAAGTGACAAATTGTTGTAGAAACACCTATTTATGAAATTAGACCTGGCACTTTGGTAGCTCTGAGTGAACCCACTGGGAAGTGGTTTGTTTATCACTCTTCAGGCTCAGTTCATTTCTGCAAATGCTGGTTGAGAACTTATTGTTAGCAGGTATCATATTAGCAACAAGGAGTGGCAAAAATAAAAAATAAAAAAAGGTTGGTTCTTGTTCTCACGTTCTTCCAGTCTACAAATAAATCCTAATACCTTATGACACATGGCATGACACAGAAGAGGATTTACTTTTGAGGCACTCAGAGAAAACTTCAGAGGGGAGAGGATGGCTTGGGTAGGGTTTTGAAGGGTGAATAAGAGTTGGCAAAGTTATTCTGCAAATATTGTACTATAGTGAACGATTCTGGGGTTTTCACTCATAACTATAGATGCATTTTTAAAAGTCTTCTGCTATCAAGCTTACTATGCTACTTATTTAAAGCTTTTTTTTTCCTTAACAACAGAATGGGCATTGAAAAAAAAATTGAAAAGTAAATGAAATATCCCACCATTCCACTGTCTGAAGAGCTAATGTAATTCGGAGAGTTTCTGGCTTTATGTATTTAGAAACATCTCAGGATAAAGTACGGTGGTGCTGGCCATCACTTATGGAGTCCTTTCTGTACCAAGGCCTTATACAGTGTGTCGTTTAATCTCACAAATTGTTCACCAGTTTAGATGAGATGCTGAGGCTCAGAGAAATTGAGTGACTTACCCTGGGTGGAGACCAGGATTCTGACGCAGGCTGCCAGGTATCAAAGCCCTGTGCTTCCCCATGAAAATATGTCTGACACATTTGAGCATTGCAGATTGGCTTATTGAACAGGAATGCTGATCATCTTAACTATTCAAATGGCCTTATAACCTCTAGGCAGCTTCCTTAGTCCACATTGTGTCTCTTTTAGGCATCTATTTTTCTGTCTTTGGCAAATTGCTACTAATAGAAAAGCAATAAAAATATCAGTTTTTGAAAACTTGTGGCAGATTTACCATTAAAGTGAACATTACTGAAAAAAGATACTTGCTCATATTTTCATTAGCAGATTTTATTAGGGAAACTTTACTTTGTGGCATTGGGTTAGCATATTAGGTTGAGTTGCTGTTGGAACAATGTAGCACACACTTTAGCAGCATAAAACAACCATTTATCATTTTACTGCCCTGCAGGACAGAAGTCTGACACCAGGTCTCACTGCACTAAAATTGAGATGTTGACAGAGCTGATTCCTTCTGGAAGCTCTAGGGGCAAATCTGTTTTCTTGCCTTGTCCAGCTGCTAAAAGCTGCCTGCACCCTTGGCTAGTGGTGCCTTCCTTCTTCAAAGCCAGAAGTATCCTGTGGAGTGTTTCTCACGTTGCATCCCTCTGCCCCATCTCTCATGCCTCTCCCTCGCACATTTAGGGACCCTGGTGGTTACACTGGCCCTGCCTAGCCAATCCAGGATAATCTCCCCATTTTGACATCAGCTGTAGCAACTTTAATTCAGTCTGTTCACTCAATCCCCCTCTGCCCTGTAAGGCAGCCACAAGATGGAATGTGGATGTCTTTGGGGTGTCCACTACTCTCCTCCCTCTAGCCTCCGAAGACTCTGTACTCCCCAAGTACAAAAGCAAATCCCCCTGCCCCAGCACCCCCTTTGAGGCAGGGACTCGTCTGGACTGGCTGGGCTTCTCTAACTCTCATGATTTTTGGCAGGTCATCGAATTCCTTTTGGCATCATCTTTGGCGGAACCGATTTGAACGAAGATGTGAACCAGGGAGAAAAACACAGGGTGATGGGAAAAGTTCTTGAAGAAGCCAGGTAATACTTAGGAGGATTTCAGAGGAGGGCATTGTTCAACCTGCTTGGACGGAATTCCTTGAAACAAAAAGACTGAGGAAGCCAAGTTTGGGGAGGTTTACAGCTTACTGATTTTATATCATTTTTTTTGTTTCATTTGACACATTTTTTTTGCTTTGTCATGAGCAGTCATTGGAAACAGGTTATTGCACTTGAATGATTCTTCACCTAATATTGGAGGAGGATTCTTAGAAAAAGTCAGAATTCTTGCTCTCTAAAAGATAATACAACCCAACCACAGCCTTATTAGCCAACGAATTAGGATCCCGTCTGATCAGGTTTGCCTGTGAACAGTGTTTTTGGCATGGCCCTTAACTGGTGTAGCTTTCTGAGCTCTAGAGCTGGATTGAAAGTATCCCACTGTTGTCTTCCTTCTGTGCCGTGCTCGTCCGTCCGCGCCGGCCGAGCTGCTGTCTGCTCAGGGTGGGGTTCCCCGATGGGTCTGGCTGGGTTTCCAGGGGATGGGGCTGAGGCCAACAGGACTTTTTTCCGCCCCAGTCCCGGGGACCAGGTCTGCAGTGGGACGCGCGTGCAGGGCCACGCGTCCCGTCCCTGCCCCCTCCTACGCCCACTCCTCGTGGAGTCATCTTCCACGGCACCATTGTGTCTCTGTGTCCGACATCTGTCACCGGATTTGGGCCTGTCCAGTGTGGCCACCTCTTATCATGTCTGCAGAGACCCTATTCCGAATCGCAGGTGCTGGGGTTCGGTCTTAGAAAACGGTCATATTTGCACAGCATCGCAGGTAAGCCTGGAGGATTAGTGGGGGAAACAGATCACCTCACTTTCTTTGTATAACCAGTACAAACCCACTATAAAGAGAACACTGTGCACATGCTCTGTTATGAAGACCATTGTGGAAAAAGAGCAGATTAAATCCAAAGAAACCTTGATTCTACATGCACACACAAAGCGAAGAGCCATTCTGACGGTAAACAAACTGTGACGGAGGGGACCCACAGATGCATGGGGCTGGGTCCACGGAAAGGGCCGGAGAGGGACCATCCGTGTCCCCCTGGACCCGCTCCTGCTGAGACCACGGAGGAAGGGCCCCCTGCCACGCGCCACCCGCTTCCAGCCTTCACAGAGGGGCCAACAACAGGGACTTGAGTGTCTTTTCAGTTCTTATCATCTTTTGAATCATTGTTTAAAAAAAAAAGTAATTAGTTTTTAATCCAATAAATCACCAGCCTTCAATTTTCTGTGGCTCATCTGCAGTCTCCCGGCCAGAGAACTGAGAGTGCCTCGGTAACTGCTGAGCACAGGGTCCAGGCTTGCCCCCTTTTTTTTTTTTTTTTCTTTTAATTTGCATATGGGCAGGAGGCACCAGGGATCGAACTCCAGAACTCCAGACCTCCAGACCTCCAGCACGGCAGGTAGGAGCTCTGCCTGCTGAGCCACGGCAGCCGCCCAGGCTTGCCCTTTTTAGGTAAGGAGGGTGACAGTGGTGTTCCTGAAATCTGGTGGCCCAGAGGAATGCCGTTCATTTCAGGGTCCCACTTGGCCTGCCTTTTTATGAGACAGTGTACATCGTTTCAAAATAAGAAGTATGGAAGTACCTTGGAGTTACCTTGTAAGGTGAAAGATCGTTACAAGTTTTCTTATTGTTCTTCTTATGTTCTAAAAACTTATTACCATTAGATTCATAGAATTTAATGCACCGTCTCATAGGAGGAAAATAATTCTGTTTGCTAGAAGCGATATTGAGTGAATCTATCTTTTAGCATTAATGTTATTCATTGCATTGTTGTTAGAACAGACATTGATTTGTATTTGGGGGGGTATTGATTGAGTTTAGTGAGCAGGAAAGTTGCATGAGTCATAGATTTCTTGTCCCACATTATACGTCACAGTCTTCTATAAAATAAAGTATTGAACTTGTCTGGCTTTATAATGAGTGTTTCATTTTTAATCAAATACTTTTTAAAGAGTAGCATGTTTTTCCTGTGGGGTGTAATTTCAAACTTATTTTAGTATTTTAAACTTTTTTGCTACCAGATATTCTGTTGAAACTTGTTTTAGCCTCGGTTTTTCTGCTTCTTATAATGATTATGATTTAATACCTATTTGGTAATACATGCATCATAATTACCAAATATTTATTGTAAGTGTTATACTTATGAAAATTAAATGGATATTTGAGATTTGTAGAAATTTGGTTTTTCAAGAACTAAGGCCTAAGACCTTCGGGTACCTTTAAGAAAAACTTAAAACTGAGCAAAGGCTGAAAAATGAACAAAAAGGGGTTTTGTATGAAATGAAGTACCTTGAAAATGATTTCAAAACCAGGATGTGCACGCTTTCGGTTGGACCATCCTTAGCTGCTATTCTGTAGATCAGAATGACCAAATATGACAAATTTCTTATGATTTTTGAGGTCGAATGTTTCTAAAGGTGTTTTTCAGCAAACAGGATTACATGTCAAAGTAAGTACATTTTGAAATGACAACATTCTACTACAAGTTCAAAAGCAGTAGTTTTCTATTTTTTCTTTAAAAATGTATTATTTTTAAATTTCTCAATTATTCTAGCATTGTTGTGCTAGAAAATCTCTTAAAATGTTATTTACTAAGTAGGTATAAAATCAAAGTCAACAATCCAAAATGAGGAACCAAAAGAAAGGCCGATATCTGCTATTCTTGATTAAATGAGGAATGTAGAACTCTTTGTAGATGATTCTCTAATTACTCCTATTTGTGCATTTGTGAGTATATTCATGTAATTAATTTTGATTATCATAATTCTTTTAATAAATTTGGATCAGTTGGCATGTACTATTTGTTTTTAAGTCACTTGCTTTTTTTATTTGTGAATGTTTTTATTTTAACTTCATTTTTTTTTTCCAGAAAGCTTTACTGGATATAGAATTTGGGGTTAATAGCTTTTGTTTGTTTGTTATTGGTTTTTTCCCTTTCATCACTTTCAACGAGTCATGTCCTTGGCCTCTGTGGTATCTGATGAGAAGCTTAGCTTATTAATTTCATTGTAGTTTCCTTGTAGGCGCTGAGCTATTTTTCTCCGGCTGCCTTCACGGTTTGTCTTTGCCTTTCAGTGTGTGACGATGGCCTGTCTGAATGTGAATCATTCTGTGTTTCTTCTGCTTGGAGTGTGTGCAGACTTTTGGATGTGTAGATTAATATTTTCCATCCATTTTGGGAAGTTTTCAGCTGTGATTTCTTGAATATTTTTTCGGTCCTTTCTCCCTCTCCTCCTGGTATTCACACTCTACATATGTTGGTGTGCTCCTTCTTGTTTTACTTAACAAAACATCATGAACATTTTTTTATAACATGGAGGGCACTAAACGTGGCTCTTATTGGCTGTACAGGATTCCACCCTAAATGGCTTAACAGGCCCCGAGGATTGGTGCACTCACCTGACTATGCCTCTAGGAGGAATGTGTAAAGGTCAAGTTGCAGAGAGTTCAAACATGCTAGTACTTTGATGCAATTTCTCAAATTTCCTTTCAGAAAGAATGTCCCTATTTCAGTTCACTAAGTAGGTATATCGACCCATTTTCTTTGGCTTTGTAGTCAGTAGACATTTCCATTTTTAAAATGTTGCCATCTAGTATGTGATAAAATGCTTTGTTATTGTTTTAATTTGACTGTTGGAGAAATTTAATTTCTTCTGATCCTTTTGGTCTCCTGTCTTTCTTCTCTGTGGATTTCCTGTTTTTATCCTTGCTTTTGCTGTTCTTCTTCTATTGGGCTTTTCATCTTCCTTGTTGATTTTGAAAGTTTTTTTTTAATATGGTAGGAATATAATCCCCTTTTCCCCATATAAGTTGGAGATGTTTCTCCCACTTGTTATTTTATTTCTACTTATTTATATTTGCATAGGCTTTAAATGTTAATGTAATCATATAAATATTATAGCCTTAGAAATTATTTCATAGCTTTTTATGCATAGAAAAATCTTTCCTCAGCTGAGACCAGTTACATATTCACTGGCATACTTTTGTGGTTGTCTTAGAGTTTTATCTTTCTCACTTAACTCTGGAATCTGTCTTTTTGGATATATGCCATGTGGTAGAAAACTACTTTTTTCTACTTTTTAAATGACTTCTTTGACTTTTAAGCTATGACTCAACTTATTATTAACCCCTTGCATTAGCGTGGAACATTTATTACAATTGATGAAAGCATGTTAAAACCCTACTATTCAGTGTAGTCCACTGTTTACATTAGGGTGCACTGTTTGTAGTGTACAGTCCTACGTGGTATTTTTAAAAATTTTAAGTTCTAATTACATATACAACCTAAAATTTCCCCTTTTAACTAGATTCTAACATTTGCTGCAGTGCTGATAGTTATGCTGGCAGTGCTGTGCTCCCGTCACCACCATCCGTTGCCAAAACTTTTCTATCACCCCAATTGTAAACTCTGCACCCATTAGGCATTAACTCCCATTCCCTAACCCCACCCAAAAGGTACCTCTTAAAACTCCTCTGCTCCGTGACAAACAGTTCTAATGAATATGTTACCTTCATCTTCTTAGCTCCAGAGCCCCTTGGGCATCTGCTAGAAATGCGGGGATCAGCTTTTAGTGGCCCATGTGCCTGCCCAGATCTCCCGGGGTTTGGGGGAGTGTGTCACCCACCCCCGCGCTTTAGCCAAAGTCCTGCTTCTTTCCTGGGTCCTGCTGTCTCTCTGCCTTTTGGCTTCATCCCGTCTCTGAGCCTACAGGAAGGAGCAAGAACAGTTGGAAATTTTGAACATTGTTCGGTTGACTTCTTGCGATGCAGCTTTTTCTTATGTGGATGGAGATGAAACCCAGTGATCAATGACCCCAAATAATAAAGATCAATTGCACTTTACATTTACTTGCTTACCCCGTCTCTTGTAATTTGTTTCCGAAGAGCTGTTTCATGGTTACGCTAATTGAATCCTGCCCTAACTGTTTCCACTGTTTTTGTTCCTTTTGCCAGGTTTGCTGTTGCCTTCACCGAGTCATTGAAGGAAATGGCACAGATGCAGTGGGTATGTGTTTTATTTTGCACCATTATTTTAGTTGTGCTGATGAAATTGCAGAATTGGAGGCATGAAAGGCAATCTTATTAAAAGTGAAAATGTTCCCGTCGACACCGCCTGTTGTAACCACAAGGGTGTATTATGTTTCCCACATATTGATGGTTTTTTGTGTGTGTGCAGATGCCCTTACAACTTCACCAATTTTTTTTTTTAGGTTGTTATTGAATGGCAAAAATAGCCCACTAGCCAAATCCTTTGATATTTTATCTGTTTTCTTTTTATGTGCTCAGGTCTGGTGACTGAAGGGCTGCCTTAAAATGCTCCAGCAGTCTCCTCTTCACTGAGGGTAACCGTCTTTTTTGGTGGCAGATGTAATTTTTTGTGTCGGACTTTTTATCTGAATAGCTGTGGAGCATAGAGGACATTGGTACTTTGTGA
>PVIY010059003.1:0-12227 GCA_004026745.1 Myrmecophaga tridactyla | reverse complement strand
CATTATATCCTCAACTACTCTTCCTAGCCCTTTACTCCTCTCTTCTCCTTCTGGGATACCAATAATTCTTATATTTCTGTATTTTATTTTGCCTATCATTTCCTTTAGTTCCTATTCAATTTTTTCCATCTTTTTTTTTTTTTTGCCATTTGCTGTTCTTAGTCTTCGAAATCAATTATCCTGTCCTCTATATCACTTATTCTTTCCTCTGTCTCTTCAAGTTTGGTGTTGTGTGCCTCTAGTATGTTTTTTATTTGGTCAACAGAGTCTTTAATCTCTGTGATATCTACTATTTTTATATTTATTCTTTTAAATTCCTCTTTATGCTCTTCTACTGTCTTCTTGTTCTCCTTTATGTCATTTGCTATCCCACTTATTTTATTCAGTAGAGTTGTATGAATATCTTTGATTAGTGTTCCAATGTCTGTGTCTCCTCTCATGTTTCAATTTGGTCACTAGCAGGACTATATCTGTCTGCATTATGATATGCTTAGTGATCTGCTGTCTTCGTGGCATGTAAATATCTTCATTGATTTACTTTGGGAGTTGATTTCTTTCTGTAGTTTGAGGCCTTGTGCTTGCAGGATGGTTGTACAGCAGGGACCAAGGCACAGGGTGGGGCACTCAGTGCAGTGATTTGTTTCAGGGCAGGTATAAGCACATGTTGGGAATATTATGTTGATGCTTGTGAATGTGGGTACTGAACAGCCAGGGAAGACATAGCTGGGTGGGTGTACAAGTCTGGGGGATGTAACCCTGGTATATGCTGGTCTAAAACGTAGGACCTTTCATGCACATGCATAGAGCTGTGGCAGCAGGTCAGGGTTATGCCTTCATGGTTTAGGGGCTGATTTGATCCGGCTGTGCAAGTTGGCATTTTTTTAGAGTTGGGAAGTGTGGCTGAGGGCCTTGTGCATCATAGTTCTTGGACTGCTGTAAAATGTTTTTCCCAGACCTGAATGACATGACTGGGGGCATGTGCACATGTGTGGGCCTGGGAGTGCACAGACCTCAGAAGGGGTGGAGTGAAGCTCTGTAACACTCTGGGGAGGGTGGCTGGAGTAGCCTAGGTATGGAGGTTAGTTCCCACAGCCTTTATGCACAGGCAACAGCCTGCAGGGGACAGGGAGGGAGAGGAAGTGCTTGGGAGGGGTGTTGGAGAGGTGGGTTAGGTGATGGAGCTCAGGTGTGTGGGTTGTGGGGTGAGTCATCTGTCATTCGGCTGTGAGGGTAGTGCCCTCAAGGACCATGGATTGCTTACTTCCTTGTCCCGGGCTCCTGTCCATGCTCTCCCATGGACTCCACGCCTTTGCACCAGGTTTCAGCTTTCTGCCTCTCAGCTCCTCAGCCTCTGCATCCAGGGATGCCACATTTGGTGCAGAAGGCTCTACAAGGTCAGCTGCTTTCCTGAATTGCCACCTCAGTCACTTTCTTGTCTCTTCTCTAACTTTTCCTTGAAGTAGGGCTAATCTTGAGCTACTCTATTTGGCCACTTTCTTTTTTATTTGGAACTTGGCCTTTTGAAAAATGACAAAGTTTGAAATAATGGAAGATATTACTGGCAATCCCTTCTTCCAGAAGCAATATTTTATTTTTTATGATGTAGTTTTCAGATTCTTTCAGCTTACAAACAAGAGGTTATTAGTGAAGTAAGGTTTGGTAAACTATTTTCACTTCTGATATCCTGGAAAGTTTTCTGTCAATTCAAGCTCTTAGAGAAATTTTTAAAAATTTTTAATTTCTTTATAGAGATATAGGTAAAATAACATGATTCATTCTTCTAAGAGATACAACTCAGTCATGTATTCACAGTTGTGCATAAACTAAGAAAATTTGCTTTTTATTAGAAAGATTTCATTACACCAAGAAGAAATGCCATGACCAGTATCAGTTGCTGCCCATTTTCCTTGTCCCTCAGCACTTGGCAAACACAAGTATTCTGTCTTTCTCTGCAGAATTGTCAATGTCAGACTCTTCTTAGAAATGAAATCATGCAGTATCTGATCTCTGGTGTTTGGCTTCTTTTGCCTCACATAAACTTCCTCTTGTCCATCATGTTGTGGTGGACTATACAACCTATCCCCATCCACTATAGGTGGGAAATAAGAGTAATTAATCCATTCTAAGCCAAAGGTCCCTTACATGATTTGAACTATAGAATCAGGTGAGTGAACATGAACATTCTGCCATGCAGTTTTTACTGTCTGCATTGTGATATGCTTGGTACAATCACAGTTTGGTGCAACAAGCAGCAAGGAGTTTTTCAACAGAGCCTACTGGAGGCATCAAGCTGGAGGATGTCCACTGAGTAGTGCTTCATGAGCATCCCTGGTTCTTTGTGTGCTGTGCAGCTGGACTGTTGGCAGATGACTTTTCCTGCCCAAGGAGGTTCTCTAGTGAGTGGAGGTCCCTGGGGATGCCCTTCCATGAACCTTCATGATTTAAAGACATTGCTCTGGAACTTCTCATGTGGGTGGAAAATCACCTTCACCAGGAAATGTCCTCCCAATGTAGCCATGTGGATTTAGGTGTGACGATTCTTTGTGACTGGTGCCTGAGAAAAAGGGCAACACACATCAATTTTCATAGTTCACCTTGTCCCCAGTGGCCAGAATGTGCAGCAAGATGGCAGAGGGCATAAAATACCTCATTAAGGGTGCATGGGTAGTTCATGCTGGAATGATTCCCTTCCATGTGGGAGATCCGAGTTTGATTCCAGAACCATACACTCCTCCCCCCAAAGAATATCACACATACAAAAATCTCAATATATGGGCAGAAAATAAAATATGCAGCTACTTGCCATATCTCTGCTGGATTTTACTCAGTGTACTCCAATGTTTATTATGTATACAAACAAAGAAGTACTTTTTTCTTAAACTTGAGATAAACTTCATAAAGAACATGACATACAAATTTTCGAGAATAAAGGTGAAAGTTCTTGTAGTTACACAAAACAGTGCCCTCCTGGGCTTATGTAAACTTGGCTGACACACATGAACATCAAATGCAGAAACTGCTTTGTGGATGGAGAGAAATTGTATGAGCTTCACATTAAATGTTACCCAAGAAAAAGATGTTAAAAATATTACCAATCAATCAACACGTGAACCTTCTGCTGATGAGATCATGTTACACATTTCTTTTACAGACCATATATGTGAACCAAATGAATTCTATTGGTAGAGTCAGTTTGCTGTGGGATTTCATTGTCCACCTGGGCGGGAGTGATTCACAGATTAGTGAACTACAAAATGTATGACCTTTGTAAAAGCCACTAGAGAATGAGGATGGTTGTAGGACAAGTAACAAGAGCATGAAGTTGACCTTAATAATTTCCAAATGCCCTTCATTACAAAAGAAAGTCTGCATTTCTTTGAAATTCTGCCTGCTGATTTACCCTATGGGTTTCCCCACCCCATGTGATGAAGCCCACTTAATCGCAGGAAGTTGTCCAAGTTACCTCATGCCTTCTCAAGCTGCTGCTGGCTGGTGAGCCACACCCTGTCATTCTTCCCATTTTACAGCTATGACCCAGCAAGGCAGTCTGTGGGTTATTCTGTCCCAGCCTCTCTGTCCTGTGTGCCCGCCTCTGGTTCTCTTACATGTTTATTCTCCTTACACCAGGTAACAGAGCCAGGTGCCTCTAAGATTGCTAACCCTGGAGCAAACCAGACCTGGCTTGGTGGACATTGTTTTTGTATGAATGCTGATTATTTATGGCTTGAAAGAACACCCTTTCCAAACATTTTACTCGTTCTGAAAACCTAAGGTCTTTGAGGGATTAAATCAATTAATTTTTTATCAGGAATCCTGATGTCTTTACACCCGTGTACTCAAACACAGGTAAAGTCAGGAATTGCTGAAGTCTCTGAATTGATATGACTAATCGTGTGCCTTCTGTCTGCTTCATGTTAGGCTGTGTTGGTGCTGGAGTGGTATCTTAACGAACCTTGTGATCAGAGAAAGTCATTAAGGGGGCAAAATTAATTCGTAGGGCTGTGGAAAATGACCACTGTGGAGATATAAAGTCCATTATAGGACAGAACTCTAAGAAAGTATTTGTTAATTGTGGGACATGTTTAGTAGTGACAGACTGTGAGAAATTTCTTCTAAAAAGAAGCATCTATCCTGAGGAGTCAACAGTGACTGTGAAATTGTTCAGTGAAAGGGAACAGGACAGCTGGGTTACATGCATAGAGTCCAAGAGTTGAAAGACAAAGAACATTGGAGGATTTGAAAACACAGGGTGGTTTTACTGTGGAGAGTAAGGCCCTTGTGTGGCATGAGATGAGGCTGGATAGCTTTGATGGCAAATTAGTGCAGAACTTGCAACCCATGCTAAGAGATTATGGAGTTATCTAGAAGCCTATGGAAATTGACTGAAAGGATTTAAATAAAGAACTGATATGAGTATATATTTTAAGATCCTAGGACCACTCTATGTAGAAGAAATTAAAAGATTGAGGATAAATTAGAAAAGACAAGGCTGTATAAGCAAGCAAGACAAGCAAAGAATGTGATTAGAACTAGGAGCATGAGGGAGAAGATGGGTAGAATTATAGAGAGTTAGGCAAAATTTAGGCTGTAGGTTCATAGTGCATTTCTCATTGGATGGGTTAGGGCAGAACTCCCAACCTCTATGGTATTGACATTTGTCATGAGTTTCCTTGTTTTGTTGAGTTGCACTGTGCCCTGTCAGTGTTTACAACATCCTTAGCCTTTATCAACTGGATGATAGTAACAGCCCCACACCCCAGGCATGCTAAGCTATCATGCTCTCAAATATAGGCAGGTGTATTTTGTGGGGCTAGATGGCCCAAGATTGAGAGCAGCTGGATTAGGAATTGAGGATAAAGGAAGCTCACATGCACTTCTGAGGTTTCAGATGAGGAAAAGTTGATGAAGGCTGGTGTGTGCATTGAAGCAGAGATACCTGGGAGGGAAGCACAACTGGAGAGACCAAGACAATGAGGAAGAGACAATACAGTTTAAAAATACTGGAAGTAAAATCAATAAATTCTATGGCAGTGCATTTCTGCTTTGGTCTAAGTGTATCTGTGCTGTATTTGCTTAAGAAAATTATGGGCCAGACATATTTTATTCTACTGGCCCAATTAGGATGAGAGTAAATAGGCCAAGGATAGTAGTACACAAACAGACAGATGCATGTAATGATAAACAGGATTAGTACCACCTAAACAAATGGGGGATTTCTCATACAGATAATGAAATGCCTAGAGACAGGCAGTTGCTGTCCTTCTTTCAAAAGTCCAAGGATTTCATGCTCTAGACTTCAAGATCTCTCTTACTTTGTCTTCATGGTAGCCAAATGGACACAGCACTTGGGCACAGGAATTCTTCTCAGTTCATTCAAAGTTAGGAAGCAGATGGCTATATGTGACAGGGGTTTCACTCTGGTTGACTTTCATTATCCAAGCAAGATATATCTTTCCATCTGGAGCCTCAAAGAGCACTTTCCCTTATATATAATTCTCAGGGATCAAATCACATGGTCAACCCTAGCTTCAGTAGAGTAGATAAGGAAAAGAATACTTGATTTTTGTAAAATAAAAAAATAATGTCTAATTCACTGAGAGTCTGTGATACCCCCTTCCATCCTGCAGTCTGTATAGGGAATGCTGGTCTGGAATGTGGTGGAGCTCATTCTCCTGATGGAAATTTAATTTAACATTTTTTAAAATTTGTTTGGCAACTTTTACCTTGATTATTGTCCCATTATGTTGTCAGGTAGTATCCAAGGGAGTTGTTCTGTAGTATGGAATAAGATAAATTAATAAGGAGGTTATTAAAAAAGAGGGGAGTCAGGGATGGAGCAGTAGAAGCCAGAGTAGTAGGACAAAACAAGGTGAGTGCAGTCTTATGGAAGCCAAAGGAACATCATGATTCTAGAATGAAGGATTAACTGAATGCTGCTAATGAAAGAGGTAAGATGGTGAATGTAAAATAACCCATCAGATGGAGGAATTATGCATCACTGATCAGTAACATACTACCTTTATGAGAAAGCTGCAGAGTCAAAAGCCTGCTTGAAGTAGGTGCCACTCTTTTTTTGTCCTTCCTTTTCTAGGAACCAGCTGACTGACAGATCATCAGTCTCATACATTCAAAGGAAATCCCAATCTGTTCTCAACTTGAATCATTCACTGTGACTAGAAAATATGTCTGCATAAGAACGTGTTAAAAATCAGAAAGATCTTACAGTCTGTGCTGGTTTGAAAGGATTATGACCCATAGAAAAGATCCAATCTGGTGGGAGCAACCATTTCTTTTAATCCCTATTCAATAATGCAGATTGGAATCTTTTGATTTAATTATCTTCATGGAGACATGACACACTGATCTGTGGGTATTAACATTTTTATTAGATGGAGATGTGGCTCCACCCATTCCAGGTGGATCTTGAGTAGTTTACTGGAATCCCTTAAAAGAGGAAGCATTTTGGAGAGAGCAACAAGACAGCCAGAAGAACCATGAGAGACCATGCAGCCAGAGACCTTTGGAGATGAAGAAGGAAAAAATCCTTGGGGAAACTTCATGAAACAAGAAGGCATTTCAGAGAAAGCTAGCAGACATCACCATGTTTGACATGTCTTTCCAGTTGAGAGAGAAACCTTGAACTTCATTGGCCTTTCTTGGTGAAGTTAACCTCTTGTTGGTGCCTTAATTTGGATGTTTTTATAGTCTTGCTTTAGTTGGAACATTTTCGTGGCCTTAGAATTCTAAACTTGCAATTTATCACTTTCCCCTTTTTAAAAGCTGTTCTGTTTTTGGTATCACACTTTAGCAACTTGCAAACTAGAACATGGCCTAAATTCAAAGATTTTCATATGTCCAAATAGTGTCTTTTTGAGCCCTATCTCCTACATTATTAGATCCATCTCAGGATTGCGTATTGTGTTTAATTGTCATTAACTCCTTAACTGCTCTTTTTTCCATTTTGCTGTGGAAACATGTATGTATATACAAATATACATGTAAATTTCCCATCTCAGCCACTCCCAAGCATACCAGTCAGTGGAATTTAGTTCCATTCACTGGGTTGCAATACCCTCAACACCACCCATTATGCAAAATTTACAATCACCCCAAACAGAAAGCCTACACCATTGTGCATTAAATCACCAAATGGTTAGAAAATAGATGGATAAATGATTGATAGAGAGACAGATAGTTTGATGGATGGGTAGGTACATGGGTAGGTATGGAAAATGATACAGGCAATGTGGCATTATGTTAAAATTGGGGGAATGGGTATTTGGGTGGGGTATGTTGGAGTTCTCTATGAGTTTTGTATCATTTTTGCAACTGTCCTATAAATTTGAAATTATTTTAAAATGAGAAATTTAAGAAAAATAAACAAGAAAGGCCCATGCTTCTCTATCTCCCTCCTACTCATCCATCCTTCCCCAAGGCATTCTTCAATACGAGGCCAGAGTGAGCCAATAGTGGCCATGGGAGCACTGACCACACCCTGAACACCTTGAACTCCTGTGCTTTAGGTTCTGATTTTAAATGAAGTGCATTAAAAGGACTATGTTAGAAGACCTTGGTCAAAACTATGGTATTTTATACCAGATGACCTCCTTGGTGTTGCTTCAGAGAATACTTGGTCTTCATTAGTAATTAAATCTTGCTGCATGCCATCCAGAGGGCCTGACAATGAGTTGTCAATATGAGAAGCAGCAGAATTATAGAGAGGCATCTACAAATAAGAAATATGAGTCTGGTGCTCCTATTTGAAACCATTTGGTTTCTCTAAAATGATATTATCTGTGGAGAGCATGTTGTTCTCAATGGAAAGGATTAAAACCCACCTTGAATGGGCAGGATCACATCTCCATAGGAGCAACCATGTCAAAAGATTTCACCCATAATTGGGTAGGTCACATCTCCATGGAAACAACCTAATTGTTGTGGGGTGCACTGAAAGAGAGACCACATAATTCAAAACTGCAAGCCAATTTGGAGTCTTTTTTTAGCCAGCTGATGACTCCCTCAGAACCCCCCAAGAAGGAGGATTCAGAGAACAGACCCCAGAGGTTTACAAGGTGTACTTATAAAGGCTAAAATCATGTGGTTTTGCATTTGCTAGCAAGCAAGTGTATCATAGAAGCAGAAAAATGCCGTTAGCTGTTGCCAAAACACATCCCATTCCCTCAGTTTCCTAACGTTGGTTATTGCTTAGCTGTTGGGGACATTCCACCCCAGTGTTGTGGGGACTTTCCCTGCTTGGGCCTGATTCACTGCTCCTGGCCCTCCATATTCCCCACTGGTTTTATGAGAGAATCAAATCATTGTTTCTTTACTTTGATTATAAATTTGCTGATATTGGGTTCCAAGGACTAATAATTTAACAGTTTGTATTTTTCTTTGCACATATGAGGTTAGACAGTTGATTATACAGGGTCCAAACATTAAGCTAAATAATATGAGAATTAGAGGCCCTGCTATGGCAGACAAAAGTGTGGTCAGCCATGGGGACCAGGAAAATAAGTTTTCATATCACTGGCAGGGGTCCCGTACACCGGGCCTCCAAGGTGACTGGCTGAAGCTTCTTTATCCAGACTAGGTCTCTGGGCTGCACCTGAAATAAATCTTTTTTAGGGGCAGGATTTGTTGGTCCCAGATGGGTTGCTTTCACCAGTTTCCGAGTCGGCTGAGTGGCAGGTTGCAGGACCTGTAATGATTTTAAAAGAGAATGGTTATATAATTTAGCTATTTTTTCTTGTCCCATTTTAGGGATTAGTGGAGGTGGTTGCCCAAACATGATTTTATATAGGGTAATTCCCTTAACATAGGGAGCACATTTAATTTTTAGGAAGGCAAATGGAAGGATACTCACCCAGTTTTTGCCAGTCTCGAGCTTTAGTTTATTTAAAGTTTCCTTTATTGTTTTATTCATTCTTTTAATTTGCCCTGAACTCTGTGGACTATAAATGCAATGCAATTTTCATTTGATATTTAATATTTTTGCTAATAATTGTGTAATTTGGGCAATGAACACCAGCCCATTGTCAGACTCCATTGCAGTTGGGAGGCCAAATCAGGGGACAATTTCAGAAACTAGTTATTTTTATTATTATTATTTGTGTTGTCTCAGTTCTGGTAGGAAATGGCTCAGTCCATCCTGAGAAGGTGTCAATGAAGACTAATAGGTATCTGTATCCATATGGACCAGGTAATATTTCCGTGAAGTCTATTTCCCACTATTCCATTGGGGCTTGTCCCCTCAGCCTAGTTTCTTGGGATATTTCTTCCTCAGCAGCATTTACCAGGGCACAGATGTGGCATCTGGATGATACCTGCCAGGCTTGTTGTTGCAATCAGGGAATGTAGTAATCTCTCTGTAAGAGTTCAGTTAGTTTTCTACTGCTCAGGTGTGTACTTTGGTGAACCTGGGTAACCAAATTTCTCCCCAGGTGCTCTGGCACTAGGATACTCCCATCCAGGAGAATTTTCCAACCATTTGGATCTGTTGTAGTGCCCAGAGTTTCCCCCAGTCTAATTTCTTCCCCGGTATATTTTGGAGGGCTTAGCAGCAACTCGCCCGGTAAAACAGGAAGTATCTGTAGCGTCCCCACTGTTTTGTGGGCAACGTCTTTTGCCGTTTTATCAGCCAGGACATTTCCTCTGATGATTTGAGTTTCAGCAGTCTGATGTCCTTTGCAATGTATAATGGCTGCCCTCTTTGGCAACCAGATAGCCTCTAGCAAGGTGAGTATTTCTGGTATATTTTAATTTCCTTTCCTCCCGATGTCAAAAATCCCCACTCCTGATATAGTGTCCCATGGGCATGTGCAGTTGTGAAGGCATATTTGCTGTCTGTACAGATGTTGACAACCTTCCCTTTTCCCCACCTTAGAGCCTGGATCAGAGCTGTTAGTTTGGCTGTTTTGGCTGAGACCTGATAGCCCAACTGGGCTAGTTCCTGTAACAAGTTTTTTATTGCCTTTTTGCATTCTGACAGGTTATTGGCTGCCAGTAAGAGGCCATCCACATATTGTAGGAGGGTTATCTCTGGATGCCCTTGTCTAAAACAAGCCAGATCCTGGCTTAAGGCCTCATTGAATGGCGTGGGAGAATTTTTGAAACCCTGCGGCAACTGAGTCCAGGTCAGTTGTCCAGAGAACCCCTCCTCTGGACCAGTCCATTCAAAAGCAAAGATGGGTTGACTTATCATGGCCAGAGGAAGTGAAAAAGAAGGCATCCTTTAAGTCCAGAACAGTGTATACCTGTTGGCTGGGAGGTAATAGTTAGTGTATACCTGTTGGCTGGAGGTAATAGTTCAAGAGTGTAGGTACAGGGGGTGAATGGTTTCAATTCTTTTGTTTACCATTCGGAGATCTTGCACTGGCTGGAAATCATAGGTCCCAGGTTTTGGGACCTGGAGAAGGGGGTTGTTCCAGGCCAAATGGCAGGGGACTAGAATACCTGCCTCCAGGAGTCTTTGATATGGACTGCAATGCCATTTTTTAAATCCTTTAAGCTTATTGCGTATTGTCGGACTTTGGGGTGGTGGTGCTAGTCAGCTGGACAACAGTGGGGTCCGGTGGGCTGCTAATCCTGGTAGGTTAGTTTTTGCCCATATGCCTGGTATTTTTTCTTTAAATTCCTGCAAATATGGGCCTGGGGCCAGCAGCGCCACTTCTGCAGTAAGTAAATACTCTTCCGATAAGGGGCAACTGAGGAGGATTGCCGAGGGTTTTGTGTTGAAGGAGAGCTTGGTCAAATTGTTTTTGAAAGAGATGGTGGCTTGTAATTTCTGGAGAAGATTTCTCCACAAAAGGGGGCATGGACACTCTGGCATTATAAGAAATGAGTGGGTGACAGTTCCTTCCCCAAGGTTATTGATCCTAGTCTTAGTCCATGGATAAGACTTTATCTTTCCCAATACTCCCTGTATGGGGATTTTTCCTTAGATATGGGCCCTTCTGCTTGCTGGATGATGGAGAAGGTTGCCCCAATATCCACAAGAAATTTTATAGGCTTGTCTCCAATTTCTAAGGTGACCTTGGGCTCCTGGGGCTCAACGGAATGGAGCCCCCCATCAATTCGCCTTTTCCACTAGAATGGGGGCCGGTTTCAGTCCTTTAAGTCCTCTTTTAGGGCATTCATTTTTCCAATAGTCCATTTTCTTTGCAGTAGGTGCATTAGTTTGCACCTAGGCCCAACCTTTTTCCTTGGTTTCCCTTTCTTTTTTCAACAGTTTTCCATTTACCTTTTTGTTTTTCCTATCCAGCCATTGTGGATACTAAAATTTTGGCTCTTTTTTGGACTGCATAGTCCCAGGGTCATCTCTGTTTTTAAAAGTTTTTTTGGAAATCTCTATCAGTTCAGACAGCACTTTACCCTTAAATCCTTCTAATTTCTGTAATTTTTCTTATATTAGGGGCTGACTGGGTGACAAATGCTATATTTAAAGCTCGCCTATTTTCGGGCACCTCTGGATCTATAGGGGTATACGAGCGGTATGCCTCAAGGAGGTGCTCAAGGAAAGCAGCCAGAGATTCGTCTGGTTTTTGTACAGCTTCACTTACCTGAGACAAGTTGGTCGGCTTCTTGGCCGCCACTCGTATTCCCCAGAGCAGAATCTGGTGATACCGATCAAAAGCCTCCTTACCTCTATCAGTGTTGGGGTTCCATCCAGGATGGGTGGAGGTGAACATAGCCTCTAATTGGGTTGATTCAGTAGTAGGTTGTCCATCAGGTCCAAGAATTAATTTCCTAACCTCTCTCCTGACTCAGTTTCATTCCTCAGAGGTGAAGAAGGCCTGTAGGAGCTGTTGGCAGTCATCCCAGGTGGGCTGGTGGGTAAAAAAGACAGTGTCCAAGAGGGAGATGAGCCCTTGGGGCTTTTCAGAGAAAGAGGGATTCTGGTTTTTCCAATTATACAGACCACTAGAGGAAAAGGGGACACAGACCATGAAAGGTGGGCGGTCATCCCCCGGGGCAGGACCAACATGCCTCAAGGGTAAAATTGGGGCTCCAGAAGAATCCAGTGATTGTGAACCAGAAGAAGGGTGGTAAGCAGAGCCACTTCTGGTATGGGGGGTACTGAAGGTCACCTCCAGGCTATTAGAGGGGCTGGTTGCCACCTCTTGGCCATTTCTCCCCTCTGGTCTTAGAAGGGGTGGAGGGGCTGTTGAAAATGGGGGAGGGTCCATCAAGAGTGGATCCTCTAATGGTCCTGTCAATACTGGGAT
>PVIY010059002.1:0-12227 GCA_004026745.1 Myrmecophaga tridactyla | reverse complement strand
CCAAATCAGCTTCATTCATAACTCAAGTCGAAGTCTGATCACTTTTTCACTTTTTAAACAGTTGCTGTAAGGGGTAATGCTGACTTTCATAGCTTCAGTGCTCTACGTCAGAGTCTCGGGTGTCACACAAATACTCGAAGTTTCAGGAAACAACCAGGTTATACACAGATAGCTCAGTATCTTAGAATTTAGAAATGAAAGTTACAACTCCTGAAAAGATGTGACTGCTATAAGAGCTTACAATCTAGGAAACTTCACAATAAATACCAGCCTGATATCCATACCCTTGAGTTCAGTTCTCTGAGTTTGTATGAGTGAGGCATGGTAATATTTTTCTTTTTGTTTCTGCCATTTCATTCAACACATTGTCCTTAATGTTCATTCATCTAGTTGCATCCCTCTTGATTTCTTGCAAGTGTTCAGTAGTCCATTGTATGTATACACTATAGTTCCCCCTTCCTTCCCTCAGTCGTTATACCCTTTGGCTACCTCTATCCATTGCGAATGGGGAACACTGCCGCCTTAAACACCTTTGCAAATGTCCATTCATCTTCCCACTCTCTGTTCCTCTAAATATATACCTTGCAACGGGGTTGCAGGATCATATGGGAACCCCACCCCTAGACTCCTGTGGAACCACCACACTGCCCTCCAAGGGGCTGTACCTCTCAGCTTCCTAGCAACAGTAAGTAGGTACTCCTTTTCTCCACATTTTCTCTACCACTTGTTTCTCTGTTCATTTTTTTTTTTAACATGGGCAGGCTTCAGGATTCGAACCCAGGTCTCCGGCATGGCAGGCGATAACTCTGCCATGGAGCCACAGATGCCCGCCCTTTCTGCTCATTTTTAAACAGTTTTATTCACACATCATACAATACAAGCTAAGTAAATAGACATGCTTTTGCCACCATAGTCTATATGAAGACATTTCCTTTTCTTCCACAAATAATTCCTTTCCCTCCCTCATTCCCCCCCACCCCCGCTTATTGACGTTTAGTTTTGGCATAATGCCTTTGTTACATTCAGTGGAAGCACATTACACTGTTACTGTTGCCTATAGACCCTAGCTTGCATTGATTATACTTTTTCCTATATACCATCCCATTTTCAGCACCTTGCAGTGTTGACGTTCTTTTGTTCTTCCTCATGCAAAAACGTTTTATTTTTGTACATTAAATTGCCATTGTCAACCACTCTAGGTATTCTTAAGTTATACCGTCTCAATCTTAGTTCTTTATCTTCACTTCTGGTTTTATATATGCCCCCAGCTCTTCTCTCTCAACCATACTCACATTCAGCTTCATTCAATGTACTTGTATTATTGTGCTACCATCAGATAGCATTGTGCTATTTCTGAATTTTTTCAATCAGTCATGTTGTACGGACTATTCCTTCAGCACTTAATCTCTATCCTCTATCTCCTGATAACCTTTAACTTTAACTCTCAAAGTTAAATCATTAATGTTAGTTCATATTAGTGAGACCATACAAAATTTGTTCTTTTGTTTCTGGCTAATTTCACTCAGCATAATGTCATCAGGGTTCATCCACATTGTTACATGCTTCATAATTTTATTCTGTCTTACAGATGTATAATATTCCATCGTATGTATATACCACATCTTGTTTAGCCACTTGCCCATTTATGGACATTTGGGGTATTTCCATCTCTTGGTAGTACCGATTACTTTTCACTTACAAAGGGAAAAAATACATTTATAATAGAGAAATCTGGGAATTATTGCCTTAACCAATAATTAACATAACCAAATGGTCATAATAAAGTAACATTATATCACTCCTGATATGAAATGTTGAGAAGAACACATTTTCTATATAGAGTTCTTGACATGTTTAACCTGAATCTAATGGTGAGGAAGGCGACAGATTCAGAGTGTAGGGCATTATACAAAACGATTGGCTTGGACTTTTCTAAAATGTCAACATCACAAAAGGCAAAATGTCAGGGGAAATTTTCTAGTTCTAGATTAAAGGAGTCTAAAGAAATATGACATCTCAATGTTGTGTCTAATACTTGATTCCTCTTTCTCCCACCACCGACAAAAAGCCATAAAGGACTTTATTGGGACAATTAAGCAAATTTGAACATAGAACATATATATGTTAGAAAATATTTTTATATTTTAGTGTTAAATTTAATATTTTTATATCTGTTAAATTATGAGCATGATTGTGGTTATGTAGAAGAATATTCTTATTCTTAGAAGATACATGCTGAAGTATTTAGGAGTAAAGCATCATGATGTCTGCAGTTTTTCTTACATTTTTTCCAAAGTTTGCATATATATAAAGAATACAAACATATCAATTTATAATCGATGAATTTAGGTGAAGGGGCTTCTGAAATTTTTAAAAATAAAAAGTCAGAAGAGAAAAGAAAGAAACTACTTTCTACTATCATCATGAAAGGGAACTTTTAAAAACTTTTTATTAAGGAAATTTACAAAATTCCATGTACCCATCACTTAACTTCAACAATTACCAACCCGTAACAACTTTGTTTCATCTACCTACTCCCTCCAAATATTGAACTATTATAGGATCCAAGACATAATTTTGTTCATAAATACTTGTTTTCTTTAGAAAAAAAAAACCAATAAATTAACATACTCCTATGTCCTCATCACACAACCTCAGCATTCAATTTGTTTCATCTTTTCCCTTCCCCATTCACGGGATTGTTTTGAAGCAAATCCAAGAGATTAACCAGAACATTTTTAAAATTGCTTTTTATATCAGTATTTAAAAAAACATTTTTAATATTGTTATAATAATTGTGTGCCTACATTTGTGAACAGTGAAATCATCTCAGGAGTAGAGGAGTATATGTCTTTTAAAATCTTGTGTTTTCATTTTAATATAACTGAAATTTCATCAAATTGGCAGATAACATTTTCCTGGAAATTTTATACTCTACTGATCCCAAATTGGATGCAGCACGACAGATTTTAAAAAATATTGAGTACCGTAACCTGTACAAGTATGTGGGTGAGACTCAGCCAGTGGGACAAATAAAGATTAAAAGGGTAAGTCGAGTAAAGTAACTTTCCATTATTGTATGTCAAATTCTCTGTCATCTAAGAGGATACCATTAACCCATCCCTGTGTTTCAATTTAATATGGATTTACAGTGTTCATTTTTCTCTGAGATAATATTTAAACCACAACTCTGTAGTCAGCTTTTTGCATTCATCCTTAATCTTCACACAATGCAGTGTTCTTAGGCCTCTTTTATAGATGGGGAAGCTGAGGCTTGGAGAGATTAAAGAACTTGTTCATGAAGCACAGGTAGTCAGCCAGGATTCAAAACCAGGTCTGATTCCAAAACCTTACTATTTTCTGCAAAGTGAGGGGGGGGACGCCTCAAATTTTGGCTAAAATCAAGGCTGAGAAAATGGTAAGGGGCTTCATGAGCAGGTACCACCTTATTTTGAGGACCTGCTTTTAACAACTTGTGTTTTTCACAGTGTATTAGGTTCTTCCAGACTGCACATGCCAGTCTTCTTTTCTTCAGGTATCTATTTTTTCCTCCTGCTTGTTGAAGTTCTTTCTCTTTGCCAGAAAGCCAGTAGCACATGTTGATAACCTAACTCTACCTGATAATACTTCCTTGTGTCACATTTTAGTCTCTCTTGCTTTATTTTTTCAAAATGTGAAACTTTTGTTAGGAAAATTTTCTCTAGTACAGTTTGTTGAAAGGATGACTCAGGCAGATGGTTTATATTTGTTGAGGAAAGCTTTGCCCATTTTTTCTTAGCAATGTGCCATTTTCAGAGAGGAAACTTTTTGTTGTTGTTAAGCACTCAAATCATATTTTATTTAAACATTACAACAAACCAACACAAACATTCTTACCATATGATCATTCCATTCTACGTATATAATCAGTAATTCACAATATCATCACATAGTTGTATATTCATCATCATGATCATTTCTTACAACGTTTGTATTAATTCAGAAAAAAATAAAAAGAAAACAGAAAAAAATTCATACATACCATACCCCTTACCCCTCCCTTTCATTGGTCACTACCATTTCAATCTACTAAATTTATTTTAACATTGTTCCCCCATTATTTATATTTAATCGTATGTTTTACTCATCTGTCGAAAAGGTAGATCAAAGGAGCATCAGACACAAGGTTTTCACAATCACACAGTCACATTGCAAAAGCTCTACATTATCATCAAGAAACATGGCTACTGGAACACAGCTCTGCATTTTCAGGCAGTTCCCTCTGGCCTCTCCATTACACCTTAACTTAAAAGGTGATATCTGTTTAACATGTAAGAATAACCTCCAGGATAACCTCTTGACTCTGTTTGGAATCTCTCAGTATTGACACTTTATTTTGTCTCATTTTGCTCTTCCCTCTTTCGGTTGAGAAGGTTTTCTCAATCCTTTGATGCTGAGTCCCAGCTCATTCTAGGATTTCTGTCCCACGTTGCCAGGAAGGTCCACACCCCTGGGAGTCACATCCCACGTAGACAGGGGGAGGGCAATGAGTTTGCTTGTTGTGTTGGCTCAGAGAGAGAGGCCACATCTGAGCAACAAAGGAGATAGAGAGGAGACATTTTTGTGGCACAAACTCTTGATGAAAAATTGGTGTTCTAACATAGAGTCTCGTCTTTTCTAGGAAAACTATGAACGCCTTCCAAAAGAGGTTGCTGAGGCTAAACCTAATAATGTATTTATAGAAGCTGAACTGCAGGGTGAAGACTTCATAGTAGATGTAAGTAGTTACCATGATAACATCATTAATAAAGACTTAAAAAATAAAACCTCTCCCTTGAGCACACCACACTCACCCCTTGAGTGTGTATTTACTTATTTTCTTCAATAAACTCTCTCACTTGCCTATCCCTGCTTGTCTCCTGCAATGTGTGGTGTGCCTCTGCCTTGAGCACGTCCACCTTCACCCCTTGAACATGTCTGTTCTTTCTCTTCAGCAAACTTTTCCCACTTGATTATTTTAAAAATTAAATTAAGATAAAGCTCTCCTTTCCCCATTATAAAAGTAGTACAGGATTTGGTTCCTGGAGTCTACCCGTGAAAGACAAAAGTAGTACATGTTGGGGGTGTAAGCGTAGTTCAGTGGTAGAATTCTCACCTGCTATGCAGGAGACCTGGGTTCGATTCCCAGTCCATGCGCTTCCCAAAACACAAACAAACAAAAATTCAACAAATGGTGCTGTGATAAACGGGATAGTCACATGGAAAAATAATGACATGTGACTCTGCCATACCACATAGAAAAAAATTATAAAAGTAGTACATGTGAATTATAGAAAATTTGGAAAATACAGAGATTGAAGAAAGAAGGAAATCTTGTCATTTCACAGAAAGAACCAACATTAACTGGTTTTTTATTTTAATTTTCTTTGATGTTTTGTTAGTATAATCATGATCATGTGATTAGTAGAACATTGTACATTTTGATTTTTCAATATTCTTATAAAAGTAACACATGCCGGGCGGCTGCCGTGGCTCAGCAGGCAGAGCTCCAACTTGCCGTGCTGGAGGTCTGGAGTTCGATCCCTGGTGCCTCCTGCCCATATGCAAATTAAAAAAAAAAAAAAGTAACACATGCCTATATTTTTTTAAATTACCTACACACATACAAAGGAAAGAGTTAGAAAGACTTTTTGATTCCTATTTTCATAGAAGCCACGGGGTCTTTTTATATCCCAGTGAAAATAACCAAATGATTTTCTCAAATTTTATTGTTTCCTATAGGAAATTCTTTTCAGACTTCTACTCTTCTGAGAGCTCAGGACAATGTTCCCCTTGTATTTTTTCCCCAAAAGCCTCACATTTCTTATTTTCTTGTTGAAGCATTCTTTGGGAAGGGTCATTCTCTCCAGACCCATTCTTTGCCAAGGGATTCAGTTGAGTGAGTTGCCCTTGGACCAACTCTTTGTTTTTGAAGTGCCTTAGACTTCAAATAAAGTGCCTTAGACAGAATAAAGTTATGAAGTATGTAACAACATGGATGAACCTTAAGGACATGATGCTGAGTGAAATTAGCCCAAAACAAAAGGACAAATGCTGTATGGTCTCACTGATATGAACTGACATTAGTGAATAAACCTGGAAAATTTCGCTGGTAACAGAGACCATCAGGAGATAGAAATAGGGTAAGATATTGGGTAATTGGAGCTGAAGGGATACAGATTGTGCAACAGGTTGAATGTAAAAACTCAGAAATGGACAGCACAGTACTACCTGACTGTAATACAATTATGTTAAAACACTGAATGAAGCTGAATGTGAGAATGATAGAGGGAGGAGGACTGGGGGCACAAATGAAATCAGAAAGAAAGATAGACGATAGAGATTGAGATGGTATAATCTAGGATTGCCTAGAGTGTATAATGACAGTGACTAAATGTACAAATTTAAAAAATGTTTTTGCATGAGGAAGAACAAAGGAATGTCATTACTGCAGGGTGCTGAAAATAGATGGTAATTAATATTTTAAAATTTCAATTTATGTGTGAGACTAAAGCAAAAAATGTTTATTTGGTACAAAATTTATATTTTGACTAGTGCATTTCCTAATATAACTTATGTAGATAGCTTGGTTGAACAACATAAGTACATGGAACCTTGGGTAGGACATGAGATTTTGTTGGTTTGTCCAGAGTGATGCCCCGATGAATCCCAGAGTGATTTGATCAGTGAGTGGAAATGTATTTGCAAAGTTCCCTTTGGGGAATGGTGAGAACGGGGGAAAATTCAACCTCCACAAGTTGAATTCTTGATATTCTCACTAACAGTGTGGACAACCAAAGCTATAGGCTGAGCCCCAAATCTTGGGACTTAACCCCACAAAGGAAAGGTCAAGCCTACTTAAAATTAGGCCTAATAGTCACCCCCAAGAGAACCTCTTTTGTTGCTCAGATGTGGCCTCTCCCTCCAGCCAACACAACAAGCAAACTCATTGCCCTCACCCTGTCTACGTGGGACGTGACTCGCAGGGATGTGGACCTTCCTGGCAACATGGGACAGAAATCCTAGAATGAGCTGGGACTCAGCATCAAGGGATTGAGAAAAACCCTAGAATGAGCTGAGACCCAGCATCAAGGGATTGAGAAAACCTTTTCCACCAAAAGGGGGAAGAGTGAAATGAGACAAAATGTCAATGGCTGAGAGATTCCAAACAGAGTCGAGAGGTTATCCTGGAGGTTATTCTTATGCATTAAGTAGGTATCACCTTGTTATTCAAGAGGAAATGGAGAGGCTGGAGGGAACTGCCTGAAAGTGTGGAGCTGTGTTCCGGTGGCCATGTTTCTTGATGATGATTGTGTGGTGATGTAGCTTTCGCGGTGTGGCTGTGTGATTGTGAGAGCCTTGTGTCTTGTACTCCTTTTGTCTGCCTTGTCAAAGGATGAGTGGAACATGTGGAATGAAGGTGGATAACGGGGGAAACAAATGTTGAAGTAAACTTGATTTGGGATGCTAGTGATCAATGGAGGTGGGGGAGTGGAGGGTTTGGTATGTATTTTTTTTTCTGTTTTTGTTTTATTTTTCTGTTGTCTTTTTATTTCTTTTTCTGAGTTGATGCGGATGTTCTGGGAGGTGGTCATGTTGGTGAATGTGCAGCTATGTGATGATGTTGTGAATTGCTGATTGAATGTGTGGAATGGAGTGATCGCATATTAAGAATGTTTGTGTTTCTTTCCTGTAATTTTCTCTTAAAATTAATTTAAAAACTTAAAAATATATAAATAAAAAATAAAATAAATAAAGGGAATATTAAAAAAAAGTAAATGAATTTGCATTTGCTGTTATACCTAAATAAGTAACCTCCAGGATAACTTCTTGACTCAATTTTAAATCTCTTAGCCACTGAAACTCTATTTCTCTTCCCCCTTTTGGTCAGTTCATCTCTGATGGCAGGGCCAGTTTCATCCTTGGAGCTTATGTTTCCAAGTTTATGTTTCACAGTGTCAGGGTCAGTTATGTTCATGATGCCAGAACTAGTTATATGGTTTGCAATGCCAAGGCCCATTATGTTTCATACTGCCAGTACCAGGCTTATGCGCCTTGAAATTATGTCCCACGCTGGGCGGAAGCTCAGAGTTTGGCTTAGAGAGAGACCACATTTGAGCAACAGCAGAGATTTTCTGGAGATGGCTCTTAGGTGCTACTTTTAAATAGGCTTGGTTTACATTATAAATATAAGTTTCATAAGGGCAAGGTTTAAAATTGAAGCCTTGATGAGATTTTGTAGATTGGTCCAGAGTGATGCCCCAGTGAATCCCAGGGTGATTTGAACAGTGAATAAAAAAGTATTTGCAAAGTCCCATTGGGGGAATGGTGAGAAGGAGGGAAAATCCAGCTTCCCCATTTGAATACTTCCTGATATTCTTGCAAGCAGTGAGGACAATAAAATCAATAGGCCGAACCCTCAATCTTTGGGTTTATTATATGAAACTTATCCCCGCAAAGGATAAACTAAGCCTACTTAAAATTAGGCCTAAGAGTCACCCCCAAGAGAACCTCTTTTGTTGCTCAGATGTGGCCTCTCTCTCTCAGCCAACGCAACAAGCAAACTCACTGCCATCCACTTCTCTTTGTGAGACATGACTCCCACGGGTGTGGACCTTCCTGGGAACATGGGACAGAAATCCTAGAATAAGCTGGGACTCAGCGTCAAGGGATTGAGAAAACCTTCTCAACTGAAAGGGGAAAGAGAGAAATTTGACAAAATAAAGTGTCAATGGCTGAGAGATTTCAAGCAGAGTCAACAGGTTATCCTGGAGGTTATTTTTATGCATTATGTAGATATCACCTTTTTAGTTTATGGTGTATTAGAGGGAAGTGCCTGAAACTGTAGAGCTGTCTTCCAGTAGCCATGTTTCTTGAAGATGATTGTGTAATGATACAGCTTTTGCAAAGTGGCTGTGTGATTGTGAAAACCTTGTTCTGGTGCTCCTTTTTATCTTCCCTATGGACAGATGAATAAAAAATATGGATTAAAAAGAAATAAATAATAGGGGGAACAAATGTTAAAATAAATTGGGTAGAGGGAAATACTAGTGGTCAGTGAGAGGGAGGGAAATAAGGGGTATGGTATATATGACTTTTTTCTTTTTTCTTTTTATTCATTTTCTGGAGTGATGTAAATGTTCTGAGAAATTATCATGGTGATGAATATACAACTATGATGATATTGTGAGCCATTGATTGCACACCAAGAATGGAATGTTCATATGTTAAGAATGTTTGTTTTGTATGTTGATTGGTTTTATTAATAAAAATTTTTTTAAAAATTGAGGCCTTGGCTTATTAAGTTGGGGAGCCCCTTTTTCTTAAGAAAAATATTAAGCTTGCCTATCTGGGAAATTACTAATAGTTTTATTTTTTCCAGCGTCTCAGGAGACTTTGCAGACATTTTTCATTTTGTGCACCAAATACTCTGAAATGCAGAGTATAAAACATTAACTTGTATAAAACATTAAGATTTTGTTCCTTAATCCAGGTTTTATATTAAATAAAGTTGAATTAGGTTGTTTGACTCACTAGACAGATTAAATTACATAGTGCAAATTTTGAACAAAATAAATAGTTTTCTTTTATCTCATGCAAAAATTAAAGCTTTAAAATACAGACAATATTATTTTTACCTTGCGTATTGTTTTACCTCGGGTTTAACCAGATCAGTTTCATCATATCTTTAATTGGAGTTTTATGTTTTTTAGTTGTTGTTTGGACCCACGCTAATTTTCAGAGCTGGAGAACAAAATTTGAGTTTTAGGTGCCATATAGACACTTAAAGTTCCAGGGAACTAGTGGGCTATACGAAAGTAAAAGCACCTCAGAATTTAAAGATAACAGCATGTACAATATAAGCTTTAACCTTTATAAGTATCTCTTAATGAAGCTATTTTTAGAAACAAATTACCAGACAGCTGTTTCATGTTAATAAATAATAGCAAAGGCCTTGCTCTGCTCCCCTAGATGTATTAGAGCAGATCAGTGCAACTGACAATTTGGCTGTTTCTCTGATCTGTAGCTTTTTAAAGAACAATTAAAATTATGATTAGTAATACCGTACCATTGCTTAATATTATACAGATTAGTATCAGGATATAACTTTAACAGTGAGAATATTGTTAAATTTTTAGGAATTTATACAATATCCAAATATATGAATATTTTTGCTTATTTAAATTTAATTAGTAACAAAATAGAAAATCCCTTTTAACTATTGTAATACTTCCTAAACATTTTTTATGCACTAGGTTATTTTTGCACCTTACTTATACAAGGTTAAACAAATTATAACAGTTCTTTCCTAACAGTGAGAAGACTTGTCTTCTGTAATAAAGGATAATGCCAAGATAAATGTTATTATTGTTCTGATGTAAAATTATTTAAATTTAAGGAGAACATACCTTAGTGGAATGAATCACATTTGTTTAATTTAAAAATGTATCCTTCAATTCCTTCTATTGTTTTTATACTATTTTAAAATTATGAGAAACTTTAAAAGCATATTGAGTTAAGTTTTGGGAAATATACTGATCTCATTCAATTTGTCCCAAGTTTAAATTTAGGATAACTTTTTAACTGGTTGCACAGACAGAAATATATTAGGCTTTTTGGGTTTCAAAGTTTTAGGTAAGGGCCATGGAATTTTGAGAGTTTTTATGCTCTTTTTAAAAAATTATTTCTAATTATTAGATTTATTTTATTAAAAATTGTGACCAGGACTATTGGAGAAAGGTCTTTGCTTTTTTCAGAGGCAGCTCTTGGGCAGTTTTCTGTGCCTTAAGGAAATTTTAGGGACTGTTTCTTTGTAGTGGCCCATTTTGTTTACAGCAATTATAAAACTAAAGGTTTTGAATCTTGATATTTTAAAGTTTTTTTTCCTCAGGAATATTAATTTATATATTTATTACAGATACCTAAATATTTTTAAGCAGTTTAAATAGAGCTCATTAAGAATTTTCTTATTAATTGGCTTTTACTATCCAGAGGTATGAGACTATACTTTGAAAATGCATACAGATACAAATAGGAAATTCATTATTGTAAAAGAAAAACAGAAACACAGAAATACTTTTGAGAGGGACAAATAAAGGATTGAGTATGTTACTTCATCCTATTTTTATTTTTTGCAGAATGCTTTTAATTGTAATATCTTCAATTTTAATTATAATAGTAGTATTTTCATTTTAAGTTATAGTGAGGCCAGATTGTGTTATAGAAATAAAACCTTTCTATAGACTTATAACCAAATTCTTTTTAATTTTTTAATACAGCCTAAAGTTATTTTTTTAATAATTTTTGTAATTAGTAACCAGTTATGAACATTTGATTAATATAAATGCAGGAACACATTAATGACTAGACTGAGCGTACTAGTAAATAAACAGGCATTACCTCTTAAAACAGACTTCAACTCCTACTATAACCAGATAACACATCAGCTAGCGTTTGAACAAGGCTTATTGAACTTCATTAAATATTAATTAATTGCTGGATTACTTATCTTTTAGGAGTATAGTTAACAGACAAATTTAGGCCAGGGCTTTAAATCCTGTGTAGAACATATATCAAATAATTAACAATTAAACAGTCATAAGACATTTATCATGCTAACCTAATAATTAACCATTACTTTGTTAGGCTTTGTGGGGGATGATTAGCAGGATGGGAGAAGGAGGAGTGACTAAAGGACGTCTATGTAGTGGCAGGGGCAGAAGGCTTAGAAGGTTTTTCATGAAGGAGGCCAAGTGATAGAGGATAGAGTGGCACAGAGGAAGACTGAGATTTTTTTTTTTTTATAAACTTTTTTTATTAATCAAAAAAATTAACAAAAAAACATTAAGATATCATTCCATTCTACATATACAATCAGTAATTCTTAATATTATCACATAGTTGCATATTCATCATTTCTTAGAACATTTGCATCGATTTAGAAAAAGAAATAGACAACAGAAAAAGAAATAAAACGATAATAGAGAAAAAAGATTATACATACCATACTCCTTACCCCTCGCTTTCATTTACCACTAGCATTTCAAGCTGAATTTATTTTAACATTTGTTCCCCCTATTATTTATTTTTATTCCATATGTTCTACTCTTTTGTTGATATAGTAGCTGAAAGGAGCATCAGACACAAGGTTTTCACATTCACAGAGTCTCATTGTGAAAGCTATATCATTGTTCAATCATCATCAAGAA
>PVIY010059001.1:0-12230 GCA_004026745.1 Myrmecophaga tridactyla | reverse complement strand
GCACAAATGCCCATGGTTTCCACTCCTACCACATTACCTTCTCTTTCCCAGACCAGAGCTATGGCCTCTTGGGGAGTTCCTTACAGTGAATTGACTGAGGAAGAGAAAACTCGGGCCTGGTTTACAGATGGTTCAGCACGATATGCAGGTACCACCCGAAAGTGGACAGCTGCAGCATTACAACCCCTTTCTGGGGTGTGCTTGAAGGACAGTGGTGAGGGGAAATCCTCCCAGTGGGCAGAACTTCGAGCAGTGCACCTGGTTGTTCATTTTGCTTGGAAGGAAAACTGGCCAGAGGTGCGTTTGTATACTGACTCATGGGCTGTTGCTAATGGTTTGGCTGAATGGTCAGGTACTTGGAAAGACCATAATTGGAAAATTGGTGACAAAGAGGTCTGGGGAAGAAGTATGTGGATAGACCTTTCTGAGTGGTCTAAAAACATGAAGATATTTGTGTCCCATGTGAATGCACACCAGAGGTTGACCTCAGCAGAGGAAGATTTTAATAATCAAGTGGATAAGATAACCCGTTCTTTGGATACCAGTCAGCCTCTTTCCCCAGCAACTCCTGTCATTGTCCAATGGGCTCATGAACAAAGTGGTCATGGTGGTAGGGATGGAGGTTATGCATGGGCTCAGCAATGTGGACTTCCACTCACCAAGGTTGACCTGGCTACAGCCACTGCTGAGTGCTCAATCTGCCAGCAGCAGAGACCCACACTCAGCCCCCGATATGGCACCACTCCCTGAGGTGACCAGCCAGCTACATGGTGGCAGGTTGACTAAATTGGACCACTCCCTCCATGGAAGGAGCAGTGATTTGTTCTAACTGGAATTGACACATACTCTGGATATGGGTTTGCTTTCCCTGCACGCAATGCTTCTGCCAAAACTACATCCATGGGCTTACAGAATGCCTTATCCATCGTCATGGTATTCTGCATAGCATTGCTTCAGATCAAGGAACACACTTCACAGCAAATGAAGTGTGGGAATGGGCACATGCTCATGGAATTCTCTGGTCTTACCATGTTCCCCATCATCCAGAAGCAGCTGGATTGATAGAACGGTGGAATGGCCTTTTGAAAACTCAATTATGGTGCCAACTAGGTGGCAAAAACTTGAAAGGCTGGGGTAATGTTCTCCAGGAAGCTGTGTATGCTCTGAATCAGAGTCCACTGTATGATGCTGTTTCTCCCATAACCAGGATCCATGGGTCCAGGAACCAAGGGGTGGAAATAGGTGTGGTACCACTCACTATTACCCCTAGTGATCCACTAGGAAAATTTTTGCTTCCTGTCCCTGCTACCCTGAGTTCTTCTGGTCTACAAGTTTTAGTTCCAAAACGGGGTGTGCTTCCTCCAGGAGAAACAACAGTGATACCACTCAACTGGAAGTTAAGACTGCCACCTGGTCACTTTGGGCTACTTATGCCTCTGAATCAACAAGCCAAGAAGGGGATTACATTATTGTCTGGGGTAATTGACCCTGACTATCAGAAAGAAGTAGGACTGCAACTACATAATGGAGGTAAAGAAGAGTTTTCTTGGAATATAGGAGATCCCCTAGGGCGTCTATTAGTACTACCATGCCCTGTGATTAAAATCAATGGAAAACTGCAACAACACAATCCAGGCAGGACTACCAGTGGCTCTGAAACTTCAGGAATGAAGGTTTGGGTCACCCCACCAGGCAAAGAACCACGGCCAGCTGGAGTGCTTGCCGAGGGTAAAGGGAACATGGAATGGGTAGTGGAAGAAGGTAGTGATAAATATGAACTTCGACCATGTGATCAGTTACAGAAACGAGGACTGTAATGCTATTATGTTCATGTTATACTGTTTAAGTTGTAAGATATCAAGCTTAAGAATGAATGTTGCCTAAGGATTTGTACCCTATTCTGGAGAGATTTAATGTGTTTCCAGTTATATGCGGGACAGTTGAGTATTGTCAGGTAAAATAAAAAATTGCATGCTTATTTGTTTTCATTTGGAAATTAAGTATGGTTCAAGGTGATATATATATAGGTGCCAAGTTGACAAGGGGTGGACTGTCATGGCTAGGAACATGTGTCAACTCGGTCAAATTGTGGTAGCTGTTTATCTGATTGTGCAAGTACTGACCTGTCTGTTGCAATGAGGACATTTCATAGGATTAGGTCATGATCATGTCAGCTGCATCCACAGCTGATTCCATTTGTAATCAGCCAAAGGGGAGTGTCTTCTACAATTAGTGATGCTAAATCTAATCACGGGAAGCCTTTTAAGGAGGACTCAGAGGAGACAGGCCCCATTCCTGCTTCGGCTGATGAGCCTCTCCTGTGGAGTTCATCCAGATCCTCCATCGGAGTCGTCAGCTTCACAGCCTGCCCTGTGGATTTGGACTCTGCGTTCCTGCGGTCACGTGAGACACTTTTATAAATTTTATATTTGCAAGTGTTCCCTGTTGATTTTGTTTATCTAGAGAACCCTAACTAATACAATAACTAAGCATATCACAATGCAGACAGATATAGCCCTGCCTAATGAACAAATTAAAACATCAGAGGAGACAGAGACGTTGGAACAACTAATCAAAGATGTTCATACAACTCTACTTAATAAAAAGTGGGATAGCAAATGACATGAAGGAGATCAAGAAGGCAGTAGAAGAGCCCAAAGAGGAATTTGAATGAATAAATAGAAAACTAGCGGCTATCACAGAGATTAAAAACTCTGTTGACCAAATAAAGTCATACTAGAGGCACACAACACCTAATTTGAAGAGACAGAAGAAAGAATAAGTGATATAGAGGACAGGATTACTGATTTCGTAGACTCAAACCAACAAATGGCAAAAAAGATGGAAAAGATTTCAATTGAATCTCAATGAAATGATAGCTAAAACAAAGTGCACAAATATGAGAATCACTTTTGTTCCAGAAGGAGAAGATAGGAGTAAAGGGTTAGGAAGAGCAATTGGTGATATAATGGGGGGAAACCTCGCAATCCACATAAAAGGCACAAATATACAAGTCAAAGTTGCCCAACTAATGCCAAACAGGATAAATCCAAACAGGCCTTCCTCAAGACACACACTAATCAGCCCGTCAAATGTTGAAGAGAAGCAGAACATCCTGAAAACGACAAGAAAGAAAGAATCTACTACATATAAGGGAAGCCAAATAAGAGTGAGTTCAAACTACTCAACTAGCACTGTAGAGGCTAAAAGGCAGTGGTATGATATATTCAAGATCCTGAAAGAGAAAGACTTCCAGCTAAGAATTCTGTACCTAACCAAATTTTCCTTCAAAACTGAGTGAGAGATTAAAGTTTTCAGAGACATAAGAAGTCCTGAAAGTATTTGTCAACAACAGACTGAAGAAATACTACAAGAAATACTAAAGGGAGTTCTGCTGGCTGAATAAAAAAGACAGGAGAGGGAGGTCTGGAGGAAGGCACAGAATTGAAGAATACAACTAAGGGTAATTTAAAGAATACAAAGAGAAAGAGGGAAAAGAATATATACATTTGACAAATAAAAAAATAAGACGGTAGATTCAAGTAACACATTTTCAGTAATAACTTTGAATGTTAATGGACTAAACTTACCAATTAAAAGACACAGATTGGCAGAATGGAGTAAGAAATATAATCCATCTATATGCTGCTTACAATTAACTCATCTTAGACACAAGGATACAAATAGACTGAAAGTGAAAAGATGCAAAAAGATTTTCCATGCAAGTTGTAACCAAAAGAAAGCAAGAGTAGCTATACTAATGTCGGACAAAATAGACTTTAAATGTAAAGACATCATACGAGACAAAGAAGGGCACAATATACTAATTAAAGGGTCAATTCACCAATAGGATATGACAATCATAAATGTTTATGCTCCCAATCAAGGTGCTCCAAAGTGTATGAGACAGACATCGACAAAACTGAAGGGCACAACAGATGTTTCAACAATAATAGCAGGAGACATCAATACACCACTCTCCTCTATATACAGAACAACAGAGAGAATATCAACAAGGAAATTGAAAAGTTAAATAACTTGACAAATGAATTAGACCTAGCAGACATGTATAGGTCATTGCACCCCAAAGCACAAGGATATACATTCTTCTCTAGTGCTCATGGGACATTCTCCAGGATAGATAATATGCTGGCACACAAAACAGATCTTTGTAAATTTAAAAATATTGAAATTATTCAAAGCACCTTCTCTGATCACAATGAGATGAAGCTGGACCTCAATAACTGGCAAAAAATGAGAACATATGCAAATAAATGGAGATTAAATAATACTCTTAAACAACCAGTGGGTCAAAGAAGAAATTGCTTAAAAAAATCAGTTGCTATCTGGAGATGAATGAAAATGAGAATACAACTTATTAGAATTTATGGGATGTGGCAAAGGCTGTGCTGAAAGGGAAATTTATGTCCTAAATGCCTACATTAAAAAACAAGAAAGAGCAAATATTGAGAACTTAACAGTGAACCTGGAGGAACTTAAGAAAGAATGGCAAACTAACCCCAAAGTAAATAGAAGAAGAGAAATAACAAGGATTAAATCAGAGATAAACAAATGGTAGAAAAAAAGAACAATAGATACAATCAATAAAACCAAAAGTTTGTTCTTTGAGAAAATAAAAAAAAAAGGATGGGCCACTAGCAAGACTGACAAAGAAAAAAAGAGGATGCAAATAAACAAAATCAGAAATTAGAAGGCGTGTGTAATCACAGACCCTGAAAAAATAAAAAAAATCAGAAGAGGATACTATGACCAAGTATACATCAATGAACTAGACAATTTAGACGAAAAGGACAAATGCTCTGGAGACGCAAAAACAAGCTACACTGACTTAGGAAAAAAATAGAAGATCTCAACAAACTAAGCACAAGTAAGGAAATGCAATCAGTTAGCAAAAATCTTCCTACAAACCAAAGCCCAGGGCCAGGTGGCTTCACAGGAGAACATTATCAAACATTCCCAAAATAACTATCACCAATTCTGCTCAAAATTTTCCAAAAATTTGAGGAAAAAGGAACTCTACCTAACTCATTTTATGAAGCTAATATTATTTTAATACCAAACCCCGGTAAAGATGCCATAAGAAAGGAAAACTGCAGGCCAATCTCCTTAATGAACATAGATTCAAAAATTCTCAATAAAATATTAGCAAATCAAATCCAACAACACATTAAAAGAATTATACACCATTACCAGGTAGGGTTTATACCAGGAATGCAAGAATGGTTTAATCCAAGAAAATCAATTAATGTAATACAGCGCATTAACAATTCAAAAGGGAAAAAATCACATGAACATCTCAATTGATGCTGAAAAAGCATTAGACTAAATTCAACATCCTTTTCTGATAAAAAAAAAACACTCCAAAAGATAAGAATCAAAGGTAACTACTTCAATATGATAAAGGGAATATATGAAAAACTGATAGCAAGCATTGTCCTCAATGGAGACAGACTGAAAGCTTTCCCCCTAAGATCAGGAACAAGAAAAGGATGCCCACTGTCACCCCTATTATTCAACATTATGCAAGAAGTTCTAGCTAGAGCAATCAGGCAGGACAAAGAAATAAAAGGTATCCAGGTAAGAAAGGAAGAAATAAAACTCTCATTATTTGCAGATGATATGATTCTATACTTGGAAGATCCTGAGAAATCTACAGCAAAATTACTTGAGCTAATAAACAAATTCAGTAAGGTGGTGGGATATGAAATTAATGTGAAAAATTCAGTGACATTTCTATACACAAGCAATGACTAGCTGAGGAGTCCGTTAAGGAAGAAATTCCATTCAAAATAGAACCTAAAAGAATCAAGTATTTAGGAATGAACTTAACTAGAGACATAAAGGACTTGTACACAGAAAACTATACAACATTGCTAAAAGAAATCAAAGGAGATCTAAATAGGTGGAAAGGCATTCCCTGCTCATGGATAGGAAGGCTAAATATAGTTAAGATGTCAATTCTTCCCAAATTGATCTACAGACTCAACACAGTACCAATCAAAATTCCAACAGCCTACTTTGAAGATTTGGAAAAGCTAATTACCAAATTCATCTGGAAGGGAAAGGAACCCCAAATAGCTAAAAGCATCCTAAAAAAGAAGAATGAAGTGGGAGAATTAACACTCCCTGACTTTAAAACCTATTATAAACCCACAGTGGTCAAAACAGCATGGTACCGGCACAAAGATGGAAGCACTGGCCACTGGAATCGAATCAAGAGTGCAGAAATAGACCACCAAATCTATGGTCAACCGATTTTTGACAAGGCCCCGAAATCCTCTGAACTGGGACAAAAGAGTCTTTTCAATAATTGGGTATGGAAGATCTGTATAGCAATAGACAAAAGAATGAAAGAGGACACCTATCTTACACCCTACACAAAAATTAAAGTGAATTAAATACCCAAATATAAGAACTAGTACAATAAAGCTTCTCGAAGAAAATGTAGGAAAATATCTTCAGGACCTACCAATAGGAGGTAGCTTCCTAAACTTTACACCCAAAGCACAAGCAACAAAAGAAAAAAGTAGATAAATGGGAACTCCTCAAAATCAAATGCTTCTGCACCTGAAAAGATTCTATCAAAAATGTGAAGAGGCAGCCAATTCGATGTGAGAAAATATTGGGAAATCATATTTTTGACAAAGGTTTGATTTTCTATATGTACAAAGAAATCATACAACTCAACCACAAAAGGACAGACAGGCAACTCAATTATAAAATGGGCTAAAGATAGGAATAGGCATTTTTCTGAAGAGCAAATACTGATGGCTTAAAAGCACATGAAGAGATACTTATTTTCATTGGCTATAAGGGAAATGCAGATCAAGACTACAATGAGATACCACCTCACACCTATAAGAATGACTGCTGTTAATCAAACAGGAAACTATAAATGTTGGAGAGGATGTGGAGAAACTGGGACACTTATGCACTGACGGTGGGAATGTATAATGGTACAGACACTATGGAAGACTGTTTGGCAGTTCCTTAGGAAACTAAATATGGAGTTGCCCTATGACCCAGAAATAGCACTACTTGGTATATACCCAAAGGAGCTGAAAGCAATGACACAAACAGACATTTGCACACTGATGTTCATAGCAGCATGATTCACAATCGTCAAAAGTAGGAAACAAACCAAATGCCCATCATCAGATGAGTGGATCAACAAAATGTGTTATATACATGCAATGGAATATTATGCAGCAGTAAGACAAAATGGCGTCCTGAAGCACATGACAAGATGGATATAATGCTAAGCGAAATTAGCCAGACACAAAAGGATAGATACTGTATGATTTCAGTTTTATGACTAGCATAAAGGTATAATCAGAGACTTATACTACAGAATATAGGGGACTTAGAAGCTAGAGATGAGGTTGCACTCAAACGTAAGGGAATAGATAGGAGTGAAGGTGGTTCTCTAGTGGGTCTATAGGTAATATTATCATATTGAAGATGAACAAGATTGAAAGTGTTGTATAAACCTACATGTCCCACTGCTTAATACTAGAAATATGAATTAGTTCTGGCAAGAATTACTTCAAATATATGATTCTTGTGCAAAGAGTGTTTAAGTCCAGGGTATGGGGGGAAACTGCTATTGCATGCTATGAGCTATGTTTAAAAAGAAACCATCAGCACCACCACAGCAACAGCAGAGGTAAATAATGGGGAGAGGGACAAGAGTTAAGAGAAGGTTTAGATTTCCTATTTGGCGAGGGTGTGTTTATTGGTTTTCTTTCTCTTGGGAACAATGAAATTATCTAAAATTGAGCATGTTGATAGACTGTGGGCTTTGGGCCTTCTACATGATGCCCAATGAATGCAGGTGGCTGAAGTATACATTGATGGAGAAGAAGATTGGTGAACAATGGTATGTACTTATGAACGAAGGTTGTGCTGCTACAAAAAGGAACAAGGTTCTGAGGCATGCATTGGTATCAATGAACATGTGGAACATTTGGTGAGACAAAATAAGCCAGAAACAAAAAACAACAATGGTATGGTCACCTTTAGAAAATGCTTATAAGAAAACAGGGGCCTAGATTGTAAGCTTTTAGAGCAGACACATTAAGTCCGGAGTGGTGATTATTATTTCTGGATTTTGAGAGGCTGTTTTATATATATAACCTGATCTTTAAAGATAAGAACAAAGAACAGGTTGGGGTTCAAGTAATTCAGAACATAGGGGTAAGGAAGACAGTTTCCATATTTTAGAACCACACATACTCTTTGAGACCAAAGGAAGAAAGGTTTATTTGGTTTGGAACTGAAATTTCTGTAGTGCATAATCTAATTCAACCTATCTCTATAGCTCATTTGAACAAGTGAAACATAGGGAGCACAGACTAAGAAAGAGGTCTTTTAATCAAGTATAGATTATTGCAATGCCTGGATACATCATAGAGTATATTAAGGAGATAATAAAAAAGTATTGGCAATGTTCCCTGAGGGATGGGAGAAAGAATATGGAATTATTAAACCTTACCATCAGGGAATCCCCTGACACTGTGTCAAACTTTAAGTCAATAGGCCATGCCCTTGATCATGAGGTTTACTCTTGGGAAGCTTATGTAGGTAGTGGAGAAGCTTAGACTACCTATAGGCATGCTTAAGAGTTACATCTGGAAGACCTCTTTTGCTGCTCAGATGTAGTCTGTCTCTGTAAGTCCAACTCTGTGAATGGAATCATTGCCCTTACCATGGGACATGACATCCAGGGGTGAAATTCTCCCTGGCGACATGGGAGATGACTCCCAGGGATGACGCCAGACCTCACACCATGGGGATCTATCCTGACGAAAATGGGGGAAAGAAATGTAATTCATAAAGTATCAGTGGCAAACAGAGGTCAAATAGAGTTGATAGACTACACTGAAAGTTGCTTTTAAGCAAGGTTCAGTTAGACCTTGTTACCTATCATAACCAGCCAACTGCCAACCAGGACCATTCCAGCCAATCCTAAAGAACACCTAAGACAATATATAAGATTCCACAAGGGTTCCATGTACTAGAGTAACTTTCCAGAAACCTACAACCTCCAGATGGGTCTCTGAAACCTAGCCCATCCTCCCCAGAACATCAAATAGTTCCATCATCTCCCTACCCCATATTAGTGATGGACCCTTCCAATATGAAAAATTTAGAATTGCCATAGCCCAAACAGCCCTAAAGAGAAGGATGGAAAGATCAAAGGTGATAGTGGAATTATACAGAGAAGATAGGATTTAACAAATGAGTATGAATGCTGAATCATTAAATTGGTATCTCTTTTAGTCTCCAGTATTTTAGAACAGCTAGAAGCAAAAACCTAAAATTGTGGAATTGTAGCCCATGTCAAAGTCTGAAATATTTTCTACAACTAATTGTGGTGGTGTGTTTTTGAATTTGTAGCATTTTTGCATATGTTATTTTTCACAAAAAAGAAGGAAAAAAGGTCAATTGTGATAATAAAAAATATTTAAGCCCTCTAGCCTCTTAAATTATGGAGCAGCTAGAAAGAAAAATATGAAAGGATCATATGGTAGCCCACGACAAATTCTGGGATCTGTCCTGTTACTACTTGTTGAAGAGTGCTTCGAATACTATTACTTTTTTATTTCTTTAGTTTGTATATATATTATACTACACAATAAAAAAATTTAAAAATAAAAAAGAAATGATAGGCTAAGCTTGGGATGCAAGTGTAGTTCAGTGGTATAATTCTTGCCTGTCATGCAGGTGACCTGGGTTCGATTCTTGGCCCATGCACTTCCCAAACCAAGACAAACAAGTGAAACAAACCAACAATAACCCAAACCAAACAAAAATTCAACAAATGGTGCCCCAATAAGGGGATTCTCATATGGAAAAAGAATGAAATGTGACTCTGGCCTACAGCATACAAAAGAAAAGAAAATAGCCTGAGCCTACTTAAAATGATGCCTAAGAGTCACTCCCAGAGAACCTCTTTTGTTGCCCAGATGTGGCCTCTCTCTCTAAGCCAACTCAGCAGGTCAACTCACTGCCCTCCCCCCTCTACTTGGGACATGACTTCCAGGGGTGTAAGTTTCCCCTGCAGCATGGGACAGAATTCCCGGGATTCACTGGACCCAGCTTCATGGGATTGAGAAAGACTTCTTGACCAAAAAGAGGAAGAGAGAAATGTGACAAAATAAAATTTCAGTGGCTGAGAGATTTCAAACAGAGATGAGAGGTTATCCTGGAGGTTATTCTTATGCATTACATAGGTATCCCTTTTTAGTATGGTATATTGGAGTGGCTGGAGGGATGCACCTCAAACTGTTGAGCTGTGTTCCAGTAGCCTTGATTCTTGAAGATGATTGTATAATTATATAGCTTTTACAAAGTGACTGTGTGATCATGAAAAACTTGTGTCTACTGATCCTTTTATCGAAAACATATGGATAATAAATAAATAATAATATGGGGGATAAGGGATAAAATACTAGTGGTCAGTGAGAGGGAGGGTAAAGTGTATGGTATGTATGAGTTTTTTTCTTTTTCCTTTTTATTTCTTTTTCTGGATTGATGCAACTGTTCTAAAACTGATCATGGTGATGAGTACACAACTATGTGGTGATATTGTGAGCCATTAATTGTACACCACGTATGAGCTGTGTGTGAAGATCTGTCAATAAAAAAAATTTTTTAAATACGAAACTTAGGAATAAACTTAAACAAGGAAGTGCAAGACTTATATGCTGAAAACTACAAAACATTGTTGAAAGAAATTATCAAGAATAAAAGAAATTATCAAGAAGACAAATAAATGGACAGACATCCATTTGTGAATTGAAAGACTAAACATTGTTAAGATATGAAAATTACCCCCAAATGAACTACAGATTCAATGCAATGCCTATCAAACTCCCAACTGACTTCCTTGTGAAAACTGACATGCTTATCATCAAATTCATTTAGAAATTCAAGGTACTCAGACTAGAAAAATTTGAAAATGAAACACAAAGCTGGAGGACTCATGCTTCCCAATTTCAAAACCTACTACAAAGCTACAATGTGTTACTGGCATAAACGTCACATTTATGGTCAATTGATTTTGAACAAGGGATGTGAGACAATTAAATGGGGTAAGAATCAAGGTTGCTGTGGTAGCTAGATATCCACATGCAAAAGAATGAATTTAGATCCCTACATAATGCCATGAACAAAATTAACTCAAAATGAATCAATGAGTTAAACGTAAGAGCTGAAACTATAAAACTTGGAAGAAAACATATGTGTGAATCTTTATGACCTTTGATTAGACAGTGTTTTCTTAGGTATAGAACCAAAAGGAAAAAAAAATAGATAAACTGGGCGTCATCAAATTAAAATGTTGTACTTAAAAGAATACTATCAAAAAAGTGAAAAGATAGCCACAGAATGAGAGGAAATTTTTGAAAATTATAGGGGACTTTTATCTAGAATATATAAATAACTCTTAAAATTAAATAATAAAAATACAAAGAATCCAATTAAAAATGCACAAATGCTCTGAATAGACATTTCTCCAAGGAAGATATACTAATGACTAATAAGCACGTGAAAAGATACTCAACGTTTTTTGTCATCAGAGAATTGCAAATCAATACCACAATGAGCTACCACTTCACACCCCCCTAGGATGGTTATAAATCAAAATGACAGAAAATAACAAGAATGTTGATGAGGAGTGGAGAAATTGGAACCTCCCATACACTGGTGGTGGGAATGTGAAATGATGTAGCCACTTTGGGAAATAGTTTGGCAGTTTCTTAAAAAGTTAAATATTGAGGTCTGATACAACCCAGCAATTCCATTCTTCTATGCATGCCCAAAACAACTGCAGACAGGTTTTCAAGCAAAAATTTCTACATGAATGTTAATAAAAGCACTATCTGCAATAGCCAAAAGATGAAAACAACCTAAATGTCGATCAACTTATGAATGGATAAACAAAATATGCTATATCCATATAGTGAAGTATTATTTGACTATGAAAAGGAATGAAGTACTGAAACATGCTGCAACATGGATGAACCTTGAAATCATTATGCTTAATGAAAGAAGTCAACCACAAAGCAGCAATATTTTATGGTTCCATTGATATGAAATGTTTAGAAGAGACAAATCCATAGAAACAGAAAGTAGATGGGTGATCGCCTCAGTTTGCAGTGCAGGAGATTATAAGGGAATGATGACTAAATAGTGTGGGGATGCAC
>PVIY010059000.1:0-12230 GCA_004026745.1 Myrmecophaga tridactyla | reverse complement strand
AGAGGCCCTCCTGGGGGTGACTCTTAGGCCTAAATTTTAAGTAGACTTGACCTATCCTTTGTGGGGTTAAGTTTCATATGAACAAACCCCAAGACTGGGGGCTCAGCTTATAGCTTTGGTTGTCCACACTGCTTGTGAGAATATCAAGAATTCAACTTGGGGGAAGTTGAATTTCTCCCCGTTCTCACCATTCCCTGAATCTCTCTTTTTTTTTTAAACATAGCCACAATACCATTATCACACCATAAAAATTTTACATTCATTTCTTCATGTTATCAGTGTTCTGATATGCTATCAATGTTCAGATTTCTCCAATGGTCCCATAAATATCTTTTTTTCCCCTTCTTTGCAAGCACATATTATGTTTTTATTTTATTTCACACTTATAGAAAAGTAGAGAGAATAACAGTTATTCTCTGCATCAATAGAATTGATCCATGTCAACAATAGCCAATGCTGTTTTATTTGCTCCCACCTACTCCTTCCAGATCATTTTGAAACTAAATGCCAGACATGATATATATCACATCCCTAATTTTTTTTTTAATCAGGATCCAAACAAGATCCACGTGTTACATTTGTTTAATGTGCCTCCTGTCTCTCATCATTGACTTTTCAAATCTCACTCGTCTGTTTGGAGTGATGGAAAAGTGTTATAATAGATGGTGGCGATGCTAGTACGACATCATTAATGTAATTAATACTACTCAATTGTATATTTGCAGGTGGCTAAAATGGGAAGTTTTATGTTGTATATAGGTTGTCACAACAGTAATTTTTAAAAGTGTCTCTCCACTGCATGAAAAACAGACAGTAGGAAGGCAGAGTGGAAGCAAGAAGCTAATGAGGCAGTTGTTATGTATTAACTATAATATTAATTGCTAATAGTTATTGAACCCTTACCATAGGGGGAGAGACTGGCCGAAGTCCTCTGTATGCACTGATTTAATCCCCGCAGCAACTTTTTGTGAGGAGATTCTGTTACATACTCTTGTTGTACAGAGGGAAAAAAGGAGGGGTAAAGAAGGGAGGTCATTTGCCCAAGGTCACCGAGACAGGAAGTAATAGGGCTATGGTTTGAACTCCTGCAGCCTGGCCCCAGAGTGCATGTGATTTGCATTTACACTGTGCAACCTCTGAACTGGAGCAGAGGGCAAGAGGATGGAAAAGCAGCTTGATTGCCCAGGTTCACTTGATGGTTGATGATTTGAGTGCAGGTGGTAAGGGGAGGAAGGAGATGACAAAAATAATGATGGCCAACTCCTATAGAGAGCTCATTCTGTGCCAGGTGCTTTTCCAAGATCTTCACATGTGTGAGCTCACTGGATCTTCACTATAGAGAGCTCATTCTGTGCCAGGTGCTTTTCCAAGATCTTCACATGTGTGAGCTCACTGGATCTTCACAAATGAGGGAGGAAATATTTTCAACCTCAATTTACAGATGAGAAAAATGAAGCTCAGAGAGGATAAGTTTTAAGCCTAAGATCACATGGCCAACAAAAACTCCAGAGGCTGTGACTTCAAGGGACAGAGCAATGGCCTGGAAGTCCTGCAAAAACAATAGGAAAGGGCCTGCAGGGTGAGGGGTGCTTATCTAGGGGTTCATGGTGAAGAGTGGCTCCTCCATCCCCTGGGACCCCCAGCCCCTGCACCTTCCATGTCTCAGCCTGATGTGCTCACCTCTCTCCCCCACCAGACTCACTTCTGGGTCACCCAGGTCTGCCCAGGTTTCCAGGAAATATCAGGAATAAATGCGCAGAGTTCTCTCCTTAACTCTCAGCTTTTTTCTCAACAGTTTCTCCCCTATCTGGGCATCTCCTTGGTCTGAGAGATTCTCTCCCTGTCTCTCCACATCTCCTCTTGTTCTGATCTTCCAACATCTCTCCCCATCTCTCACAATCTTCTGGAATCTCCAACTGTGTCTTTTTTTAAAAAAAAATCATATTTCTTTAAAGGCCATCCCATCTCTACCCTATATCTCAGAATCTCTTCCTGTATCTCTTGACATCTCTTGGAATCTCTCTTTTTGGGATCTCTGAGTGTCCCCTCTCAAATCTCTGAGATATCTCTTGTTTCTGAGTGTCTCTCTGGGTCTCTCCCAGCTAAAAAGCCCATCTGATAAAGACTACCAGGAAAATATGGGAGTCCAAGGAAGTTGGTTTTATTGAGTTGTTGAAGCTAAGGAGAAAGGACCACAGCAGGAGTACTGAGCATCAACCCAAACACAGGGAGAGGGAGAGTTATTATATGACTGGGGGGCGGGGGGCGGGGGGCGGGCAGTGGAGCAGCAACATAATACTTAAATGAAGTAGAATTTTGATGGATACAAGACAAAGTAAGCCTTGTGGATGGAGTCAACATCTGTGACGGAGTCTGAGACAGACTCAGACATGTTTCCTTGGAAACTACAGTGTCAAGATAAATGTGGAATGTTGCTGGAAACCTCTTCTCTGAAACTCTGCAGCTGGGTTGGCAACCAGGGCTTCTTCTCTGTGACAAAGTGACTTAGATCCTCCAGCAAGAGTGCGATGTTCCATTCTCACTATTGATAAGATTACAAAGAGCAAACTTCCTGACAGCCTGTGACGTTAGAGAATGCAGTTTGAGAAACTGCTGGTCTTTAGTGTAAATGAACAAAGAAGGAAAGAAACTAAAACAGTCTTTACAGGTTAACGCCCCCATCAGAAGACAAATGATCCCAAATCTGATTTTGCATGGTATATTGCAAAATTATTTTTAAAAATTATTTCTTCCTAGGAAGAAATACATTGTGATAATATACTTAATTTTCTGATGCACTTTAGTGGGACCAAATGTTGGGTTCTAGGAGCCAGGAACTCACTCAACAGTCCCTCAAGACACAAATGCCCTTGAACCAAACATCTTTTTATTTCTAACATTGCCTCTCCAAGCGTCCTTTATTCCTATAAGACGGCCCCGTGGCCATGAGTGCACTGGAGCCGATTGTTATCTCCCGGGGTCTCTGTTTCTGCACAAGTATCACTGCGTGTGGCGAGGGTCTCTCCCTTGCTCTTCAAGGGTCTCTCGTTCTCTTATTTCTCCGGGCGTCTCTGCGTGGCCCGTCTTCCCAAATCTCTAAGGCCTCCCTTGCGCTCCCCGCGCTGGGCGGCGGAGCCCCGCCCTCCGCACCAGGAGCATGCGGTCCCTTTAAGGCGGACCCCGCCCCCGCCCCGCCCCCCGGCCGGCCCGGGTGTCCGGGCGGCGGCGGGCGCTGCGCCTGGGCCCAGTCCGCGGCCGGCAGCGGGCGCGATGGGCTCCCGGCTACTGCGCGGGGCGGGGGCGGTGGCAGCTCGGGTGGCGGGGCGACAGCTCAGCCAGCGCAACGCGGCGGGCGCCCCCCTCCTCCTGCGGCAGGTGCGAGGTGACTCGACCCGCGAGCGGGACCGCTGGGCCCGAGGCGGAGCCAAAGGGTGGACTCCTGAGTGCCTCGGGGGTCCCGGCGCCCGGACCTCTGCGGAAAGGGGGGGTGGGGTGGGGGCCGCACTCACGGACCCTTTACCCAAGAGGGGGCTGGGGACCCTGACTTGGGGCTCTTACAAAGTTAGGGCACTTTGATTCCGTGGGAGGAAGTTGCTGGGGCCGGGGACTCCTGACTATAGAGGGGAAAGTAGACGCTGCGGTTTCTGCTTCTGGTGATGAAGTCGAGGCCTGCGCTTCTGCGTTCCCAGGGGATAGGGGCCTGGCTTTGCACTCTCACCTGCCCCCCACCCCCTTTCCCAGATGTTTGAGCCCAAGAGCTGCACCTACACGTACCTGCTGGGTGACAGGGAGTCCAGAGAGGCCATTCTGATCGACCCGGTTCTGGAGACGGCACCTCGGGATGCCCAGTTGGTTAAGGAGCTGGGCCTGCGGCTGCTGTACGCTGGTCAGTCTGGGGACTGTCCTCCCAGTCCCGGGGAGTATGGGGCTGGGGGCTGGGAATCTCAGGTCCTCTCCATGCCCTCCTGGCCCTGGCTCCCTTCTGTCTCCCAGTGAATACCCACTGCCATGCTGACCACATCACGGGCTCAGGACTGCTCCGCTCCCTGCTTCCTGGCTGCAAGTCTGTCATCTCCCGCCTCAGTGGGGCCCAGGCTGATCTACACATTGAGGATGGGGACTCCATCTGCTTCGGGTGCTTCGTGAGTTTGATGCTGGGCCCCCGGGGGAGGGGGGTGACCTGGACTTCTTGGACTTGAGTGAGGCAGGGGCTCGGGGCCTGATTGCCTGAACCCTGGGGTTGGAGGGGCCTGAACTTGAGCACCTGGGAGGAGGGCATGGTAAACGGAGGTGGGACACTAGGGCTGGAGCTCCCGGCGGGTGTGTCTCCCGCCCAGCCCCTTAAGTCAACAGCATTTATGGAGTTTCTTAAGGGTTTGGACAGCGCCTTTGGCCTGGCATCTCCATAAAAGTTGATGGGGGGCTGGAATTCCAAGGCCAAGGCTGAGGAAGTGACCCAGCCCTGACTTCCGGGAGCCTCTGTTTGAGGAAGGAGCATCCTGTTGCCCAGTGCCAGGACTAGGGTGAGGCAAGTGAGGCGCTTAGTGTGCAAAATTTAAGGAGGTGCTTACTCTTGGGGTCATGCGAGTGTAGGGTCGGCACCCAAGAGTGCACGCTTTCTTAAGTTTTGCACCCCCAGGCATTTGGCTTGCTTCACCCTAGTCCCAGCCCAGCTGTTGCCTCACCTGGGCATACGCTGAAGGTTCCTACCTCCTTCCCCTTCTTTGCCACAGGCTTACTCAGCTGGTTTCCAGGCAGAATTGTGACCCTGGGCAGTATGGGGCAAGATGGGGAGTTGTCCATTGTCCTCACAGGGAGGGGAAACAGCTGGCTGTGCTTTTTTCTTTCTTTCTTTCTTTCTTTTTAAATCAGAGTTGCTAAAAATGTAGAGTTTGGCTGACTTTGAGGAGAGAATGTCAGGTGAGGCTTTGGCCGTCTGGTTAGAGAATTTTGCTAAATGGGCAGTTTATCAGAGTCTTAGCATTTCCTGGAAGTGAGGGCAGCATGTGGGATCAGAGGGCTTAGCTCATGGCTACACACTCTTCACTTCAGGCCGTTTTCTGGAAGCAGGTGGGAAAAAATATATGGTATATGAATAAATAGGGCATCAGGGGCTAACAAGTAGTTCATGGATTGAGAGCTGTGTTAGAAGGGTTAGAGCCCTTTGTTAAACTGTGTAATGAGTGGTGGGTGATGCTTTTAATGAATGAATGTCCAAAAGTCTAGCTGTCATAGATTTTGCTTCAGTGTAAAAGCTTTTTTGATGTAATTCCCATACTGTCTAATATACCCATTTGAAGTGTGTAATTCAGTGGTTTTTAGTATATGTCACAGAGTTGTGCATCCGTCACCACAATCAATTTAGGATATATTCATTACCCCCAAAAGAACCCTCTGTACCCCCTAGCCCTCACCATCCCCCCCAACCTCCTATTCCTCCCAGCCCTAAGCAACCACCAATTTATTTTCTGTTTCTATAAATTTGCCTATTCTGGACATTTCACATAAATGGAATCATACAATATGTGGTCCTTTGTGACTGGCATAATATTTTACTTAGCATCATATTTTTCAGGGTTTATCATATTGTTGCATGTATCAGTACTTCATTTCTCTTTATTACTGAATAATATTCCACTTTCTGCATAGACCATAATTTACTTATCTGTTCATCAGTTGGTAGACATTTGGGTTGTTTCCACTTTTTGGCTATTGTGAATAATGCTACTGTGGATACTTGTATACAAGTTTTTGTGTGGACATGTTTTCATTTCTCTTGGTAGACCTAGGAGTGGAATTGCTGGATCATATAGCGACTCTTAAGTTTACCTGTTGGAGGAAGGCCGAACTGTTTTCCTGTACTACTTAACATTCCCACCAGCAGTGTGTTAATGTTCTAATTTCTCCACATCCTCGTCAACACTTGATATTATCTGTCTTTATGCTTATTCAGTGTTTTGTTTATGGTTTTTGTCTCAGTTCTTTAGAAACATTTAGAGATGGGCCAATTTTTTCTCTCCCTTATTTTCCACCCTAGTTTTGAAAATTGAATTGTGGCATGCATATAGTAAGCATAGAAAGTGCACATATGGTACAGGTGCAGCTTGATACATTGTTACATCTGTTTATATTGAGGATCCAGATGTAAAACTTGGATCCAGATATAAAATATACCAGTCATTGCAGATGGCTTCCTTGTGTCCCTTCCTAGCCAATGACATCCCTGTTAAGGAACTAGGGTCCTGGCTTATTTCACCATAGATTGCTTTTGCCTGTTCTGGACTTCATAAACAAGATTGTATAAGCAGGAATTGTACAGTTAGTGTTCTTTTGTGTCTGGCTTCTTTGACTCAACGTAATGTTTTGGAGATTTTGTCATTCAACATGATGTTTTTGAGATCCATCCATGTTGTATGTAGTTGTGGTTTGTTCCTTCTCATTGCTAGAAAGCAGGCTTTGCAGACTTTTTCTGTAAATGGCCAGATAGTAAATATTTTTGGTTTGGGGTGCCATATATCATGACCACTCAACTCTGCTGTTGTGGAACCAAGGCAGCTAGAGACAATCTGTAAACAAATGAGCACATCTGCATTCCAATAAACTTTATTTGTGGACACTGACATTTGGATTTCATATAATTCTCATGTGTCATGGAATGTTATTCTTATTTTGATTTGTTTTCCAAAATCATCTATAATTATAAAAACCATTCTTAGCCCTCTAACTGTCCAAAAACAGGTGACAGGCCAAATTTAGATCATAAGCCACAGTTTGCCAACCCCTGCTATATAGTAATGATTTGTGCAAATATATTATAATTTCTTCATCCACTCTCTTGTTGGTGGGCATTGGATTGTTTCAAGTGTCTGGCTGTTTTGAATAGCACTGCTGTGAAGATTCTTCTACAGATCTCTTGGTGATCATAAACAACTCAGTTCCAAAGGAGAGGACCTGCTGAGTCATGGAGTCCGCAGATGTTTAACTTTAGAAGGAACTGCCAAACAGCTTTCTGAACAAACTGAACATTTTACACTCAAAATGGGCCAAATTTAAATGGTTTCATTTTAGAAGGAATTTTTCCTTTTTAATGACCAGTGATTGAGAATTGAACATTTTAGCTCCCACGGCAGGGTGGCAGATTCAGAAAGTTGGGATTGTCTATTAGATAAGTTGATCTACAGAAGTGCTGATCAAGGTCCCACCCAAGAGAGTGTTATTAATTAGGTGATCACAGGAAATCAGTATGTTTTAAAAGCTCCACAGGTGATCCTCCTGTGGCCTCGTTTGTGTGTCAGGGCTTTCTCCTACATGGAATTAAATATTTGAATTGTCGAACAAGTCTTTTTTCTCCGACATTTTATTACGAAAATTTTCAAGCATACAGAAAAGTCCATAAAAATTTTACAGTATACATCTCTAGCCATTCATCTTCATTTTTCATTGCATCTCAAAGCAAGTTGCAGATATCAGTATACTTTCCCCTGAACAGAAACAATTTTTTTTTAAATTTTTTCTTTTACAAAAGAAAGGAAACGTTTAGCTGATGGAGGTTCAGCGCCCTTAGCGACAATGGAAAATTACATTTCGGATTTTAGAGCTTAGCGAGCGTAAAAACTGTGGGTGGTTATGCCAAGATGAAGTACTTTTGAGCAATGAATAGACTGAAGTCAACCGGCAAAAAAAGCTGAGGGCTAGTTGCCACCGGGGGGCGGTGGAGGCCGTGGGAACTGCATGGCATGTAGCTTTGTCTTGCGCCGAGGTTTTGCAGATGGCACATAGTTTCAGAAGATTTAGCTGCAGTGGGAAACAGGTGAAAGAACGGGTATGGGGATGTGTCATGCATTTGACACATCATGGGAAGAGAAGAATGAATTTGTTAAAAGAGTGCAGGGTTAGGCGGTTGAGCTGTTGGTGCAGCTAAAGAAAAGTCCCACCATGACTTCCTTCCTGACCTACAAGAAAAGCTCTACATGCTTTTCTTACTGATAATGCAGAACAGTAATAGCAACTATTCTTCTAGCCCTGCCACATAGATGCCCACAGGGGCTGAGCAGGTGAGCTAAGTGTTCTGCTGCTTCCTGGCTGCATAACCTGGAACAAATATTTCCCCCTCTCTGAGCTTCAGTTTCTCTGTCTGGAAAATGGGCACGATAGTGATACCTCTTGGGTATTATGAGGAGTAAAGGAATGAAACCATGGAAGGTTCTTAGAGTAGTGCCTAGTACTTCGTTGGTTCCAGACAAAAAAATGTTTGCTTTTGTTACTATTGTGAATTATTTCCACAGAGAAATATGCTCTTTTAAATTATTTTTTCTTGAAGTGTTGCTTTTTCAAATCTTTCTTTTGATTTCTCACTTACGGCTATAGGAAATGTTTTACTTCCCTTCTAACTCTAACTGTGTGCCGGGAGAGCCAAGAGCCCAAGTGAGAAGCCACAGCTGACATTTGGTGGTAGGTAACAGGGAGCAGTGGGGCCTGTGGCCAGGATTTGAACCCAGAGGCTTCGTGGTTCTACCGAAATCATGTTTTTCAAAAAATTAACTGTTATTATTATTAATTTTTATTATATAGTACTTATTATTTGCCAGGCATTTTTCCAAGTGCTTTACCATAAAATAATTTTATCTTTATAACAGCCTTATGTGATGGGTACAAGTATATCCCCAATTTACAAATGAGCGGTCAGGCCCAGAGAGGTGAAATCATTTGTCTCAGGCCACACAGCTAGTAATTGCAGAGCCAAAACTAGAACCAGTGCCATCTGACTCCAGAGGCTGCTCTGAATCACTGCTCCATGCACCTTCTCCAAGAGACAAATACTTTACATCATGGCTCAGAACTGAAGCCTCAGCTTCATGAACCAATATCTGTCCTTACTGTGCACCAGGCACTCTGCTGTTTTCCTTCTCATTCCATTCCACTGCACTCCACTTCATTCCTTCCTTTCCGCTCCATTCCATCCACTCCCTTCCACTCTACTTCAGTCCATTCTGTTCTACTTTACTCCATTCATCTCCACACCACACCACTCCATTCCTCTCTGCTCCACCCCACTTCCTTTTACTCCATTCCATTCCACTCCCTTCTGCTCCATTTCAGTCCACTCCACCCCACTCCACACTATTCCCTTCCTCTTTACTCCACTCTGCTCCATCCACTCCACTCTACTCCATTCATTTGCATTCCACCACACTCCATTCCTTTCTCTATTCCACTCCACTTCCTTTCACTCCTTCCTATTCCAGTCCAGTTTAGTCCACTCCATTCCTTCATCTCCACCTCATTCCACTCCACTCCTTCCATGCCCCCCCGCTGGACTCACTCACTCCCTCCATTCCATTCCCTTCCACTTACACTCCATCCACTCTACTCTGCTCCATTCACTCCATTCTACTCCATTCCTTTTCACCCCACTCCCTCTACTCCATTCCATTCCACTCTCTTCTGCTACATTCTATTCCACTCCACTCTATGCCATTCCATTTCATCCCATTCCACTCCCTTCCACTCCACTCCATAACACTCTTGTATTTGGCTTCTTTTGCTCATTGTATGTCTAGGAGACTCATACATATAGTTACGTGTAGTTACAGTTTGCTCATTCTCATGCTGTAAACATACTGCATACGTTAAGTATACTGCATTTGTTCTGTATAAGTGTACTGTGTATGTAAGTATACTGCAATTTATTTATCCTTTCTATTGTCAATGGGCATGCAAGAGAGTCCCCAGTTTTCAGCAATTACAAATAGTACTGCCAGGAATATTCTAGTATATGACTTGGGAAATAGACATGTGCATTTCTGTTGTCTTTATACCTAGGAGTGAGTCATAGGGTATGTGTAGCATTAGTAGAAGCTGTCCAATAGTTTATGCGTCCACCATAGTACATTAAAGTTCCAATTGTTTCACATTCTTGCCAAACTGCTATTTTCCAAGTTTTGGCCATTCTGGTATAGCATAGTGTGTAGTAGTAGCTTTACTTCTATTTCCTTGATGATAAATGCAACTGGGTGCCTTTTCATATGTTTCTTCCATTTGGATATCTTCTTCGGCCAAGTGTTTCTCCAACTTTTTACCAATTTTTCAGTTAGTTTATCTGATTTGTAGGTTTTTAAAAATGTATTTTAGATACAAGAACTTTATTGGATAAGTGTTTGTGAATAACTTTTCCGACTCCTGAGAGCTACTTTTTAAATTACTTAATGGTGCATTTTGATGAACAGAAGTTTTAAATTTTATATCCGTCCCAGCTTTTATAATCAATGCTTTTTATGCTAAAGAAATCTTTGCCAACTCGAGGTCACAAAGTTTTTCTGTATTTTTCTCTAAATGCTTTATTGTTTTATTTTTAACATTTAAGCTATAATCCATCTCAAATTTCATTTTTTCTTTTCATTTATTTATTTAAATTGTGAAAAATAACATACATACGAAACAGCAATATATTTCAAAGCACACCACAACAATTAGTTATAGAACATATTTCAGAGTTGGGTATGGATTACAGTTCTACAATGTTAGGTTTTTCCTTCTGGGTGCTTCAAGACACTGGAGACCAAAGGAAATATCAATATAGTGATTCAGGAGTCATACTCATTTGTTAAATACTATCTTCTCTTTTATGACTCCACCTTCTCCTTTGATCTTCAAATTCATTTTTGTATATAGTGTGAGATAGGGGCCCAGATCAATCTTTTCTTTTCAAATGGATGCCCAGTTGACCCAGGTTGCTATTAAAAAGATCAGTCCCTCCCGCCATATAGCAGTGTCTGCTCCATCTTAAATCAGGTGAACCTATGCCTAATTTTAAAAACAGACTATTGATCTGGTTTTCTCTTGTTTCACATCCTCCCAAGCCTTCATTCTCCCCCTGTTGGATCTGACTCCACCATTCCCTCTTTGATATTATTTCCTGCAGCTTTCCCTCCACTTATTTCACTTTAGTTTTCTCTTACAGCAAGACATCTGGAAGAAGGCTATTGCTACCTTTGACATGGCGGTACCATTGTTTTTTGGAATTTTCTTGGCTCCTCCTTCATGGTTGCACGGTGGCTGCTGCAGCTGCAGCTATCATACCTTGTGTTCAGAGCCAGAGGAAGGGAAAAGGGAGGCACCAGTCTCTTATCAAGAAGGAAAAAGCTTTCCCAGAAGTCCTCGGGAGACGTTTATTGAAATATCCTTGGCCAAAGAACTGTGTCAGAGGCCACACAAGCTGCCAGGGAGGCTGGGAAAGTATGTGGCTGACTGGGTGCATTCATGCCCAGAACCAAATGGAAGATCTATGAGTGGGGAAAAAGAGCAGAATGGACCGTGCTGGGGGGTAGGTAATGGGATGTGCACACGGTGTCCTTTCACAGTCAGCAGATGACTGACCTAGGCAAGGATGCCGATTGGTGGAGGAACTAGATTAAATATAATGTATACCAGCAAACATATATAGTGATGTTGGATCATTAGGGTAACATGTTTTTTTCTGATAATTCTTGCTCCCTGAGCTGAGTGTGGAGATTTAGATAACAAGGACTTCCTTTATGGGCATCTTTGTGCATGTTTGTCAGGGTTTGGCAGTAGTTTTGAGGGTCATAAGGAGCACATTTAACATGTTGGTTGCTACTGCTAACTTGTCCTCCAGAGTGGCTGGAGGGAATTATACCTACACCCAGGAAACAAAAGGGGTTGCCTCAAATGCCTTGGCCAACTCTTTTTTTTAAAAATACAGTTTTATTGAGATACACTCACGAACCATACGAACCATCGGAAGTACCCAGTCACTGGCACTCAGTATCGTCACGCAGTTGTGCGTACATCCCTGTGGTCAATTTTGGAACATTTTCATTACTCCAGAAAGGAAATAAAAAGAAAAAAGAAAACCCAAATCCTCCCATACCCCTTATCCCTCCCCCACCCCCATCCACCCATTGACCCATAGTATTGGTGTGGTACATTTGTTAACTGTTAATGAAAGAATATTAAAATATTACTGTCGACCATAGTCCATAGTTTGCAATAGGTACATTTTTTCCCCATGTATCCATCTATTATTTTTTTTTAACATTTGTTCCCCCATTATTTATTTATTTTATTATTTTTTCAATATTTTTATTGGCAAAACGTAGCAACATACAAACACAAACATTCTTAATATATGAACATTCCATTCTTGGTATGTAATCAGTGACTCACAATATCATCACATAGTTGTATATTCATCACCATGATCATTTCTT
>PVIY010058999.1:0-12247 GCA_004026745.1 Myrmecophaga tridactyla | reverse complement strand
GTAAACATTTCTATGAGTGTCCTGAAGGAAAATCTTATTTTATATAGCCATAGACTTGATATCTCTGAAAATCAGACTCAGAAGCTTATCGTTAGAGTAGCAACTTTACAATGTGAACTGAAACATCAGTCTTGCATGGTGTCTGCTGTTAAGTGAGGGCATTGATTGGAAAGGAATGGGACCCTGAAAAATGGGATGGCGACATATGGATTGATAATGATGTCTGATTTCAACCTTAGGTCATGCTGAGTCTTCTCTAGATAACCTTGTAATAGTCTGCCCTGAGGACATAGCCACCCCACCTCCAGCCTGCCCTGAGGAGTTGACCATACAACCTCCACCTGAAGGAATTAGCCCTAAGTGATCAATCTTGTTTCACCAGATGAAACTGCAAATGAATGCCCTGAAGCAAATGGCTTGGAAGATACTTCTAATTCTTTTCTTGGCCCACCCCCACCATCCCTCAGTTCTTCCAGACCCATAACTAGATTGAAGTCCCAACAGGCCCCAAAAGGTGAATTACAAAGTATCACCCATGAGGTGATACGTTATACTCCAAAAAAAAACTGTGTGCGTTTTCCAATTTATATAGACAGAAATGTGTGGCAATGGATTTTAAGGGTGTGGGATAATGGTAGGAGGAATATAAAGCTAGATAAGGCTGAATTTATTGATATGGGCCCATTAAGCAGAGATTCTGCATTCAGTGTTATAGCTGGAGGGGTTAGAAAAGGCATTAACAGTTTGTTAGGATGGTTGGCTAAAACATGGATCAAAAGGTGGCCAACATTATCTGAGGTTGAAATGCCAGAATTGCCCTGGTATAATGTAGATGAGGGGATGCAGCGGCTTACAGAGATTGGAATGTTAGAGTGGATTTATCATGCAAAGCCTGCTCTTATACCCCAGGGATGTCCAGAAGATGCACCTTTTACCAGAACAGAGAGAAATAAATTTGTGAGACTAGTGCCATCATCTCTGAAGTACTTTGTAGTTGCACATCTCTGTAGGTCGGATATTACTGAGGGAACTGCTGTCACTGAGCTAGAATCCTTAAACACAGTGGGAATGACAGGGTCCCAAGTTGGCGCAAGTCAGGTGGCAGCATTTAATCGCCAAAGACAAGGTGGATGTGGCTATCATAACATACAGCAGACTCAAAGCAGGAGTCAGAATAATCTGACTCACAGAGACTTGTGGCATTGGCTAGTAAATCATAGGGTACTTAGAAGTACAATAGATGGGCAGTCTACTAAATTCTTGTTTGAGCTGTATAAACAAAAAGAGTTCTAGGTCAAGTGAACAGAAGTTTAACTTGAGTTACAAAAAATAAAGAGTCATGGTCACTTAATCTATTTCCAGACTTGAAACAGTTTACAGACCCAGAGCCCCTTGAATGAAGGGGAGACAGGTCCCTTTGGGGGAGGGCCCTGTTATACTGCCACAAATCTGTACTGTAAATCTTCCTCTAAGCCTTCCTCAAGGAGACCGACAACCTTTTACCAGGGTAACTGTGGATTGGGGAAAAGGAAATGATCATATATTTCAGGGATTATTAGACACTGATTCAGAAGTGACATTAATTCCAGGGGACCCAATATGTCACATCAGTCAGAGTCGGGGCTTATGGAATTCAGGTGATTGATGGAGTTTTTAGCTCAGGTCCATCTCACAGTGGGTCCAGTGGGTCCCTGGACCCATTCTGTTGTTATTTCCCCAGTTCCAGAAAGCATAATTGGAATAGACATACTGAGCAACTGACAGAATCCCCGCATTGGCTCTCTAACTTGTGGAGTGAGGGCTATTATGGTGGGAAAGGCCAAGTGGAAGCCACTAGAACTGCCCCTATCTAGCAAAGTAGTAAATCAGAAGCAATACCAGATTCCTGGAGGGATTGCCGAGATTACTGCCACTCTTAAGGACTTGAAGGATGCAGGGGTGGTGATTCTCACCACATCCCCATTCAACTCTCCTATTTGACCTTTGCAGAAAACAGATGGGTCTTGGACAATGACAGTGGATTATCGTAAACTCAACCAGGTGGTCACTCCAATTGCAGCTGCTATTCCAGATTTGGTATCATTGCTTGAGCAAATCAGTACATCCCCGGTACCTGGTATGCAGCTATTGATCTGGCAAATGCTTTTTTTCCTCAGTAGCTGTTAGTAAGGACCATCAGAAACAGTTTGCTTTCAGCTGGCAAGGTCAGCAATATACTTTCACTGTCATACCTCAAGGTATATAAACTCTCCAGCCGTATATCATAATCTTGTCAACAGGGACCTTGATCGTTTCTCCCTCCCACAGGATATCACACTGGTCCATTACATTGATGATATCATGTTGATTGGAACTAGTGAGCAAGAAGTAGCAACTACTCTAGACTTACAGGTAAGACATTTGCGTATCAGAGGATGGGAGATAAATCCAACAGAAATACAGGGGCCTTCCACCTCAGTGAAATTTCTAGGTGTCCAGTGGTGTGGGGCATGTCGAGATATCCCTTCTAAGGTGAAGGATAAGTTGCTGCCTCGGGTCCCTCCTATGACCAAAAAAGAGATACAAAGCTTCGTTGGTCTCTTTGGATTTTAGTGACAACATATTCCTCATTTGGGTGTGCTACTCCAGCCCATTTCTCAAGTCACCAAAAAGCTGCTAATTTTGATTTGGGACCTGAACAAGAGGATGCTCTGTGACAGGTCCAGGCTGCTGTAGAAGCTGCTGTGCCAGTTGGACCATATGATCCAGCAGATCCAATAGTGCAGGAAGTGTCAGTGGCAAATAGAGCTACTGTTTGGAGCCTTTGGCAGGCCCCTGTAGGAGAATCACAACACAGACCCTTAGGATTTTGGAGCAAACCCTTACCATCTGCTGCAGATAACTATTACCCTTTTGAGAAACAGCTTTTGGCCTGCTACTGGGCCTTAATAGAAACTGAATGCTTAATCATGGGCCACCAAGTTACTATGAGACCTGAGTTGCCTATCATGAGCTGGGTGTTGTCTGACCCACCAAGCCATAAAGTTGGATGTGTGCAGCAGCACTCCATCATAAAATGGAAATGGTAAATATGAGATAGGGCCAGAGCAGGTCCTGAAGGCACAAGTAAGTTACATGAAGAAGTGGCCCAAATGTCCATGGTCTCCACTCCTGCCACATTACCATCTCTTTCCAGACCAGGCCTGTGGCTTCTTGGGGAGTTCCTTACAGAGAATTGACTGAGGAAGAGAAAACTCAGGCCTGGTTTACAGATGGTTTGGCATGATAGGCAGGTACCACCCGAAAGTGGGCAGCTGCAGCACTTCGACCTCTTTCTGGACAGTGGTGAGGGACAGAACTTTGGGCAGTGCACCTGGTTGTTCATTTTGCTTGGAAGGAGAACTAGCCAGAGGTGCACTTGTATGCTGACATGGGCTGTTGCTAATGGTTTGGCTGGATGGTCAGGGACTTGGAAAGACCATAATCGGAAAACTGGTGACAAAAAGGTCTGGGGAAAAGGTATGTGGATGGACCTTTTTGAGTGGGCTAAAAACATGAACATATTTGTGTCCCATGTGAAAGTGCACCAGAGGGTGAGTTCAGCAGAGGAAAGTTTTAATAATCAAGTGGATAAGATGATTCATTCTGTAGATACCAGTCAACCTTTTTCCGCATTAACTCCTGTCATTGCCCAATGGGCTCATGAACAAAGTGGTCATGCCCTTGCAACAAAGTAAGTTTTTTTAAGAAAAAGTGACTTGTTTGTTGTAATGTATAAGAATAACCTTCAGCTTACCTCTTGACTCTGAAATTTCTCAGCCACTGAAAATTTATTTTGTCTCATTTCTCTCTTCCCCCTTTTCATCAAGAAGGCTTCCTCAATCCCATGATGCTGGGTCCCAGCTCATTCCTGGAGTTCTGTCCCACATTGCCAGGGAGATTTATACCCCTGGGAATGATGTCCCATGTAGTGGGGAGAGCAGTGAATTCACCTGTTGAGTTGGCTTAGAGAGAAAGGCCACATCTGAGCAGCAAAAGAGGTTCTCTGGTGGGGACTCTTAAGCATAATTATGTATAAGCTTAGCTTATCCTTTGCAGGAATAGGTTTCATAGGGGTGAACATCAAGATGGAGGGCTCAGCCTATTGATTTGGTTTTCCCCACTGCTTGTAGGAATATCAGGAATTTTCCAAATGGGGAAGTTGAATATTTCCTCCCTTCTCCTAGTACCCCAAGGGGACTTTGCATATACTTTTTTATTCACTGCCCAAATTCCTCTGGAATGTATCGGGGCATCACACTAACTTGGAGAAACCAAAAAGATCTCACACCCTATTCAAGATTCCATGTATTAGATCCCATGTTTCTGGGAACAACCAGGTTTTATATGAACAGCTCAATATCTCAGAGTTTAGAAATAACTGACCTCCTGAATATATGTGATTGCTGTAAGAGCTTGCAGTCTAGGGTCCTTTACAATAGGCCCTAACCTAATAACCCATGCTCTTGACTTCAATTCACCGAGTTTTCATATTATGGTTAGCCCATATGAGTAAGGCATGATAATATTTGTCTTTTTGTTTCTGACGTTTCATTCAACATACAGTCCTTAAGTCACATTCCCCTAGTTCCACGCCTCACAACTTCATTCCTTCTTGGTGCTCCTCATTAGTCTATTGTGTGAATATACCACAGTTTCTGCTTCCTTCCCTCAGTCATTGCACTCTTAGGCCACTGTGGTAGTTAGATTCAGTTGTCAACTTGGCCAGGTGAAGGCACCTAGTTCTGTTGCTGTGGACATGAGCCAGTGGTACATGAACCCCATCTGTTGCTGATTTACATCTGCAGTCGGCTAGGAGGCGTGCCTGCTGCAATGAATGACGTTTGACTTAATTGGCTGGTGCTTAAATGAGAGAGCGCAACGTAGTACAGCCTAAGCAGCTCAGCATTCCTCATCTCAGCACTCGCAGCTCAGCCCAGGCCTTTGGAGATGCAGAAAGAAGTCACCCCGGGGAAAGCTGGTGGAACCCAAGGGCCTGGAGAGAAGGCCAGCAGAGACCATCCTGTGCCTTCCCACCTAAGAAAACCTCAGTGGAAAGTTAGCTGCCTTTCCTCTGAAGAACTAACAAAATAAATCCCCTTTTATTAAAAGCCAATCTGTTACTGGTGTGTTGCATTCCAGCAGCTCGCAAACTAGAACAGCCATCTTCATCCATTGTGAATCAGGAACACTGCCACCATAGACACCAGTGTGCAAATGTCCACTCGTGTCCCCTCACTCAGTTCTTCCAGGTAAATACTGAGCAGTGGGGTTGCAGGGTCATTAGATAATTTGTTTTTAATGAAGCTATTCTCATTTCTCATCTATCTACTTGTGTGTGTATGTGTATTTTTTTTCCCCAAAAGTGCTCGTATCTTGCCAGTTTAGTCTATTCCTTAAGAGAATGAAATTTTAGTCCAGGTCCTGACTTTGCTGTTTATTAGTGACTGGGCAAAATACCTAACCTTAAATATACCTTAAATTTCTCATCTGTAAAATAGAGATGATAATACTGTCCATTTTTTTATGGTTATAGGAGTCAAATATAATATTTGATTAGCTCTTACCACATGCAACATACTAAAAGTAAACATTAGATATTATTTAATCTCTGTTACAGAATATTGCTAGGTTTGTCAAGTTGACCAATATATAGTATTTAGTCCCCATTGTTTTCTTCTGTACAGACCGTCAGTATATTTGCCCTCTTCAGTTTTTTTGCCTTTTTTTTTTAAAGTCCTGATGATGTTTCTAAAAGATTATTGATGCTAACTGGAACTGATTTAAAGTGATACATTACTTGCTATCTATTGTCTCAGCAATTTTGGGCATCAATTTTCTCTTGATGTTTCTCATTAAAGAAGCCAAATGTGAAAGAGGTGTTAATTAGTGTTTCTTGTCATCTGGTCTCAATTTTGTGTTCTCTTCTTAGGCTTCATCTTTTTAATTTTAAAATTCATGTTTGTAGCAGATTTTTTTTCAATTCTTTATAAGATTTGCAAGTCCTAGTAGTTGCTTTATGTATTTCTCTTTGATTATTGTACTTCTATGTTTTCTGATACTTTTTTCTTAAATTAAATGAATTTGTAATAAAGAAACAAGTATACACACAATTTTCCTGTTCACCTGGGATTATTGGCTCAATGATTATTTAAATCCTGTCATCATTCTTTCCATCTAAAACTGTTTGTCATGTGAGAATACTAATTTCCTTATATAATGGAGAGCCAATAAGACAGTCTAAAATTCCTGGGCTGAGAAATAGATGCTTAAGTGTATTACTTAACATTATAAAAGCAACCACTATAAAAATTAAAAATGAAAATAAAAGCAGCCAAAATTGGGAAGAAATGGGGTGGGGAAGCTCAGTTTCTTATGTTCTGTAGTGGGAAGTCAGTTGATGTATTAACAGGTGATGAGTTAAGAAGCACATAATGACATAGGTATTAAAAAGTGGCTTTTTTTGGGGAGTGGTATGGAGGGTGAGGGAATGTGTGTGTGGAAATAGTAGAAGAATGGCTTTTATTTTTAAGTTTCATTCTTTTGTATATTAGTGGGTTATTGTTATTTTATATGTGTATTTTCTTGACAATAAAAAATATATATCGTGCAAGCTTCCAGTTTATAAAAATAGTTTATTTTTGTACATTGATATGCGTGTAAAAATTGATTGGAAGGAAATACACCAAAACATTAAAATTAGTTATCTCTGGGTGGTGAGATTTTTTTCCTTCTTTATATTTTTCTGTATTTTGATAAATTTCCAAAGTGACTTTGTTATTTTTGTAGAGAAATTAGTGAGGGAAAAAGTTTTGGACTTCCTAGATTTAATATTTCAAGCTTTTTTGACATCTGTATCTTTACTTTATTTATACAAGTACTATAGCTTTTTTAAATGAAAGGAATTGTACATCATATTCTCAGAATGTTTGTAAATGTCTTAATGAGGCATGCTTTCTGCTGAAAATAACAGGAAACCCAGCCAACAGTAACCAAGTAAATATGAAAAAAAATTTTTTTTTTCACTAAGAATGATTAAAGATGGGCTGTTGCTGGTTTTTAGCAGATCATGATAAAATCATCAAAGATTCAAGCTTTTTTTCTTCCCTTGTTTTTCTATCTTCTTTGCTTTCAGCTTTATCACCTTTAGCTTGTTGACTTTTCTTTTTTATAATTGTTGCTTCTAGGTTTCACGGTAGCTGTAGTAACAAGTATCATATTTCTGTTCAAGGCAGGCAAATGGGAGATGGATGGTGTAAGCCACACTGCCTCTTTTTATTAGAAAGAGCAGAAACTTTCTCAGAAGCTCACTATCAGACTTCCCCTTAGGCCCTGTTGTCCAGAATTGGGTTATGTGGCCACCCTTAGCTGTGTGAAAGCCAGTATCTGGTAAAGCAGTTGGGAATTGCTGTTTGTGTTAGCCAACCAACAGTGTCTGCCACAAAATTTTTTTGATAAATGTAGCTGTAATGTTTGTACTTCAGTTCTCAATCATATTTCCAGGAGAGAGAAACTTTCTGTGGGTTGGATTGAAAATTTGGCTTGCAAACATTCTCAAATTTATCCCTGAGGAGATTATTCTTAAGTGTAACCATTTTGTCTGGTCCTAGAAGTTTGTGCTTTCTTCTTTAAAAAAAAAAAAAAGATAGGGTACACGGGTGGTTCAGTGGTAGAATGCTCACCTTCCATGTGGGAGACCCCAGGTTCAATTTCTGGACCATGCACCTGCCCCCCAAATAAACAAACTGTTTGGTGTTCTGAAGTGATAGTAAAATAGGGGTATGTTGGTAAGATATGATCCCCAAATTGGCTTTATTTTCTTTGCAGAATCCAAATTTCAATTTCTAGCCAGTAATCTGAGGATTATGGTTATGTAGTATATCAAGTCATTATATAAGGTTTTTTTTTTTTGTTTTCGAGTCAGAGTATGCAATGAAGCTGGCAGTTACAGATTTTATAGCTGATGACTCCAACTCTACCATCCCAAATAATACTGTTAGCTAAAAAAACAGCAACCCCATACTACCTGGTTTGAAGTTCTAGGGGTTGTATTTACTTGGATTTTTTTTCCATCCATGTATTTTAATAGGCATTATCTCTTATTTATTCTTTTTGTCACTGACTTCTTAAAAAATACTTTAAAAAAATGCGGATTTGTAGGTAGTTATCAAATTTATTTGAAGAGGAGACCTCAGGCCATGAAAGCCATCCTAAAAATGAAGAGCAAAATGGGAAGACTAACAGTTCCTGACTTTAAAGCTTCTGATAAAACCACAGTGGTTAGAACAACATGGTACTTGTACAAAGTTAGAAGTATTGACCATTGGAATCATATTGAGAATGTGGAGGTAGTCCAACAAATCCATGGTCAATTGATCTTTGATAAGGCCCCCCAAATGCACTGAACTGGGACAGAATAGTCTTTTCAATAAATTGGTATGGGAGAACGGGACATCAATAGCCAGAAGAATGAAAGTGGACCCCTGTCTTTCATCTTCCATGAAGAGATGTTCATCTTCATTATCTATAAGGAAAATGCAAATCAAGAAGTGTTTAGTTTACAAGCTGCTGAAATGCAATATGCTAGAAATGGAACAGCTTTTAAAGAGGGGAATTTATGAAGTTGCAAGTTTGCAACACTAAGACTGTGAAAATGTCCAAATTAAAGCAAGGTTATAAAAATGTCCAGTGTAAGGCATCCAGGGAAAGATACCTTGATTCAAGAAGGCTGATGATCTTCAGGGTTTCTCTCTCAGCTGGAAAGACACATGATGAGTGGAAAGACACATGATGAGATCAGCTAGGTTTCTTTTCAACTGCTTTCCTGAGGCTCTGTTGTTCTATTGGCTCTATTGGTTCTGGTAGCTCTCATAGCTGGTGGCTCTACAGCTTTTTCCAAAATGTTCCCCTCTTAAAGGGCCCCAATAAGCAAACCCACCATGAATGGGTGGAGTCAAATCTCCATGGAAACCATCTAATCAAAAGTTACCACCTACAATTGTGTGCATCGTGTCTCCATGGAAACAGTCAAAAGGATTCCACCCAGTAATATTGAAGGACGATTAAAGGACATGGCTTTTCTGGAGTACAGAACAGGTACAAACCAACACAAGGTGAAATGAGATATCATCTCACACCTATAAGAATAGTTGCTATTAAACAGAAAATTACAAATGTTGGAGAGGATGTGGAGAAATTAGAATACTTATTCACAGCTGGTGGAAACATATAATGGTACAGCCACTGTGGGAAGACAGTTTGGCGGTTCCTCAGAAAACTAAATATCGAGTTGCCCTATGACCTGACAATACCAATACTTGGTATATACCCAGAAGAACTGAAAGCAGTGACCTGAACAGACATTTGCACAGCGATGTTCATAGCGGCACTTTTTACAGTTGCCAAAGATAGAAACAATCCAGGTACTCATAAGCAGATGAGTAGATGAACATAACGTGGCATATACATATGATTGAATATTATCCAGCAGTCTGTATTATGCAGACTGAAGCATATGACAGCTTGGATGAACCTTGAGGACATAATGCTGAGTGAAATAAGTCAGACACAAAAGTGTCTGACACAAAGTGTGTGATTTTGCTACTATGACTCTGGTAATGTAATCTCAAAAGTTTACACAGTAGAATATAGGAGACCTAGAGGTACACAGAAGCTGGATATGGGGAAATGATTACCCAGTGAGGTTGAACTTAAATATAAAGGAAAAGATAGAAGTGATGGTAGCTAATTAGTGAGGTTATAAGTAACATTGCCATACTGAAGGTGAATATGATTGAAAGGGGATCTATAGTGCGATGTATCCCACTGATTAACTCTACAGTTATAAATAAGTTCTTGCATGAAATCCTTCAAAGGTTTGATTTTGTAAAAAGAGTCAATAATAGAGGGTAAAGGGGTGAAAACGAATATTGCATGTTATGACCTATAGTTAGTAGGAAAACAAGTAGCAGGGTGCCACAGCAACACCAGGGGCAAATAATTGGAATCAGGGAGGGACAAGAGGTTAGGGGAGGTTTAGATTTGATACTTGGGTAGGTTTTGATTTGATACTTGGTGAGGCTGTGGTTATTGGTTCTTCATCCCTTTTGACCATTGAAAATTGTCTAAAATTGAGAGTGCTGCTGATTGTACAACCAAGTGAGGACACTGTAAGACATGGTTTGTTTATTTTGGACATTATCCATGACCAAGGATAGAGGGGGCTAAAGGCTACAATGACTGAGAAGTTGAAAGGCAAACTGTGTTATATATTTGAGGGAATACTAGGTAGCTACAAAAGGGAACGGCATCCTGAGGTCTGCAACAAAGTGAGTGAACCTTGGGGACAATGTGTTGTGCAAAATAAGCCAGAAGAAAAGAACAAATATGCTATGGTCTCTTTCAGAAAATACTTGTAAGAAAACTGGAGCCTAGATAGTAAGCTTTTCTAGCAAGCCACACTTGGTCTGAAGTTGTAAGTGCATTCCTAGATTCTGAGACGTTAAGCTATATATATGTGTGTATCAGCGGGTCTTTCCCTGGAACTTTGAATACCTCTATGACACCTAAGATTGAGAGCTTGAGCTTTGCAGCTCTGAAAGATGGCATTGCTACAAACAATAACATTTAAAGTAACTGAAAAAGGAATCAGGCTTCAATTAAAGATAAAAATGAAGCTGATTTGGTTGGAACTAAGGTAAATCAGAATACCTAAATTTTTTTGTAACACACAGTCTAAATCAACCTGTTTGGATAAGCTCATTTAATGTCCTTAGCATTTATTTAGGTCATATTTGATTTCTTTTAGCAAAGTTTTGTAGTTTCTGTGTCTTTACATCCTTGGTTAGATTTATTCCTAGATGTTTTATTCTTTTTGTAGCTATTGGAAGTAGAATTTTTTTCTTGATTTCCTCCTCAAATTGCTCATTACTCGTTTATATTTTTCTTGCTTTCCTCCTCAAGTTGCTCATTACTACTATTTTGTGTGTGTTGATCTTTTATCTTGCCACTTTCCTGAGCTTGTTTATTAGCTCTAGTAGTGTTGTAGTTCTGTTGGGGCTTTGTAAATACAAGATAATGTCATCTGCAAATAGCTTTACTTCTTCCTTTCCGATTTGGATGCCTTTTATTTCTTTATCTTTCCTACTAGCTCTACCTAGAAATTCTAGGTAGATTTTCATCAATGCTGAATAGCATTGATGACGATGGACATCCTTGTCTTGTTTCTCATCTTAGAGGAAAAGGTTTCAGTTTGTCACTGTTGAGTACGATGTTTGCTGTTGGTTTGCCCTTTATCATTTTGAGAAAGTTTCCTTTGATTCTTTCCTTTTGAAGTGTTTTTACAAAGAAAGGATGCAGGATTTTGTCAAATGCCTTTTCTGCATTAATCAAAATGATCTTATGGTTTTCCCCTTTCAGTTTGTTAATGTGGTATGTTAACTGGTTGAATGTTAATGGGTTAAACTCCCCAATCAAAAAGGCACAAATTAGCAGAATGGATAGAAAATATGTCCCATCTGTATGCTGTTTTTACAGGAGAGTCATTTAGACCCAAAGATTCAAATAAATTGGAAGGGAAAGGATAGAAGAACATATACCATGCAAACAATAAACAATAAAAAGCTGGGCTAGCTATACTAATATCAGACAAAATAGTCTTTAAATGTAAAAATGTTGTGAGGCTAAGAAAGATACTCTGCATTATAAAAGGGACAATTCACCAAGAAGAAATAACAATCAGAAATATTTGTGCACCTAATCAAGATGCCTCAAAGTGCATGAGGCAAACACTGCAGCACTGAAGGGAGTAATAGCCGTTTCTGTGATAATAGTGGGAGACTTCAAGATACCACTCCCTTCAGTAGATAGGACATCTAAGCAGAGGACAGGTAAGGAGACAGAGACCCTAGATAATGTGATGGGTGAAGTGTTCCTCATAGGCAAATATAAGGCATCGCACCCCATAGGGGCAGGGTATACATTCTTCTCAGGTGCTCATGGGCTGTTCTCCAGGCATCGCACCCCATAGGGGCAGGATATACATTCTTCTCAGGTGCTCATGGGCTGTTCTCCAGGCATCGCACCCCATAGGGGCAGGATATACATTCTTCTCAGGTGCTCATGGGCTGTTCTCCAGGCATCGCACCCCATAGGGGCAGGATATACATTCTTCTCAGGTGCTCATGGGCTGTTCTCCAGGCATTGCACCCCATAGGGGCAGGATATACAT
>PVIY010058998.1:0-12227 GCA_004026745.1 Myrmecophaga tridactyla | reverse complement strand
CCCCCCCCCGATGTAAGCAGGCTCCAGGTCAAGGGCAAGAGGCAGACCCCCGTCTCGGGCTGGGAGTGGGGGTCGCGGGGCGGCAGAAGCTTCCATGGCCTCCAACTTCCCTTTGAGTTTGCCCTCGCCTCTTTAAGAAGATTCTCAGCCGCACAGATGGATTTCTAATGGGGAATGTTTGCAAATCTACAAAGGGGAAGATGTGATTGGAGGTGCCACCATGAATCGAGTGTGCATTTCAGAGGAAGAAGCTCTGCTCAGAGTAAAATACACAGGCTGTAGACCGGGTTTTAAAAGAAACAACACGTTTATTGAGGAATAATCAATATTCGATGAACTGCAAATATCACAGTGTCCCGTGTGTTAGTTCTGATGTTTGCACACACTCGTGAAACCCCAGCACGCTCGAGAATGACCCTAGCCATCCCTTGAGCCTTCATCTCACCCCCTTTCCCACCCTCCCCGGCCCCTCTCCCGGCACTCGCTGGTCTGCTTTCTGTCACTGCAGATCTGTTTGCCTTCCCTAGAATTTTATGGAAATGGAATCACAGAGGACCCTTCTCTCTCTTGCCTGGCTTTTTTCACTCGACATAGTTATTTTGAGATTCATCCGTGTTGTCGTGTGGACTAATAGATCCTTCCTTTTTGCTCCTTTGTGTTGATAGACCACAATTTGTTGTCTATTCCCCTGTTGGTAGGTACTAGGTTTGTTGCTAGATTTTGGCTATTACAAAGCGAGCTCCTATGAACATTCACAGATAAATCTTTATGTGGATACAGGATTTCATTTCTCTCGGTGAATACCCAGGAGTGGAACAGCTGTGTCATATGTTAGGTAGCTGTTTAACTTTTTAGAACTGTGCCATTTGACACTTCCACCAACAACAGATGAGAGTGAGTGCCAGTGCCTCCACTTCCTTGCCAACACTTGGGGTAGTCGATCTTTTAAATTTTAACCATTCTAATGGGTGCTTGGTGGAGTCTCATTATGGCTTTAATTTGCATTTCCCTGTTCATGTGTATTCTTACCATCCCTCTATCTTCTGGGGTGAAGTATCTATTCAAATATTTTGCTCATTTAAAAAATTGTTGTTTTGTGCTTTAAGAGTTCTTTTTGTATTAGTGATACAAATCCTTTATGGTGCATATGATTTGAAAATATTTTCTCCTAGTCTGCAGCTTATCTTTTTCATTCTCTTAACAGTGTCTTTTGAAGAGCAGATGTACTTAATTTTGACAAAGTCTGATTTATTGATTTTCTTGGCTGTGGATCATGCTTTTGGGGCTGTGTCTAAGAAACCTTTTTCAAATACACTCATGCCCACTAAAGACCTCCAGACCTGTCTCCGCAGCTCCTCCAGGCACCTTGGTCCGCCTGGGTCCAGCTCCAACTCCTCATCTTGGGGAGTCTGCTGCTCTGCCTGGGTCCCTGCCCTGGACCGCAGCCTGGACCATCTCTTAAGGCACTGAGCTGGGTGACTGCGTGACCCCCGGCTCTCAGGGATCGCTGCCCGCCTTGTTGCCCGGGGCTCAGTATCTTGCAAACCATCCATCTGTTTTTTGGCTGTTTATGTGGAGGGTGAGTCCACCCCATTATTCCCTCTGGGACAGAAGCCGGAGCCTCGGCGAAATGTACTTTATGGGGCTTTGATGGTACTGACTCCCTGCGGATCAAGGTTTGGACATACCTCGGCCAGGTGAGGTGATCGAGGTCACTTCCATCCTGGCTGTGCTCATGCATTTCTTCCTGGATCCATGGCTCTGGCTGAGCTCATTCATTCCTTCATGGATCCATGGCTCTGGCTGAGCTCATTTATTCCTTCCTGGATCCATGGCTCTGGCTGTGCTCATTCATTCCTTCATGGATCCATGGCTCTGGCTGTGTTCATTCATTCCTTCCTGGATCCATGGCTCTGGCTGTGTTCATTCATTCCTTCATGGATCCATGGCTCTGGCTGAGCTCATTCATTCCTTCCTGGATCCATGGCTCTGGCTGTGCTCATTCATTCCTTCATGGATCCATGGATTTATCGGCTTGGTAACACACCACGGAGGGACTTGAAGATATGGTGGTGAAGCAGACCAGACCCTGCTCTCCCAAAGGTGCCAGGTCAGTGGAGGAGAGAATCATGGAGACAGAAGGGGATACCAGATGGTAACCCAGGATGATCTTCATGTTGAAATACTGAACTTAATTATGTCTGCAAAGACCCTTTTTCCGAATAAGGTCACACTTAATAGGCTCTGGGAATGGGCTGAGAGTTCACAAGTTCTGGGGAATAGGCTGTGGACATCCCTTTTGGGGGACTCCATTCAACCCGCTTGGGATGGTGCAACCTGGAGGAAAGCATGTTGTGATTTTAAATAGGGTGGCCAAGAGGCGTCCTGAGAACACTCACAGGTCTGAAGGAGGGAGGGTGGGGCTATGACGAGATGGGGGCAGCGAGGGCACTCCGGGCGGAGAGCACAGCCAGTGCCCAGGCTCGGGAGTGAGAGGGGTCTGGCGAGTTTGAGGAGCAGCTGGGCAGTCAGCGTGGCTGCACCTGAGTGAGCGAGGGGGAGAGTGGGAGGCCCGGGGGGAAAATGGGGGTGGGGACGTGGGGGTGGAAATAGCTGGGGGCTTGCTGGCCATGGTGGGGACTTGGGCTCCTCTGCGTGATTGAGGTGGGAGACGCTGGGGGGTCGAGCTGCAGAGTGAGGAGTTTAGCAGGACCTTCCGGAAGTCCAGGTCCGTGTGGCACCAGGCCCTGTGCACCCTGCAGCCCTGCCCACCCCCTGGTCTGGTGGATGTGTACCCGTGGGGAACGTTGGGGCGCGGCCCTTTCCCTCTTTCTCTTGCCCCGCCACCCCACCAGAGCCGGGCTGCAGGAGGGCAGAGCAGTCCATTTCACTCCGGGCTATGGGTGGCAGTGATGCTGAATTCAATTTCCGTGGCATTCATTAAGCGCTTACTGTTTGGAAAAGCAGCGGGAATATAGAGATGATTGATTCAGATGGACATGCTATGGCGTGGTCTGGGCACTAGGCAGGCTATTCATTCTGTTGATGGAAAATCATTGAGCACCCACCGTGTGGGGCCCTGAGGAGACCAGGTGGCCAGGACACGGCCCTCCTGGAGCCCTCACAGGTGATAGAGGAGACAGGGGCAGGAGAGGGAAATGCAAACGCTGGGCTACTTGTTCTCCATGGCCTCTGAGAGATGCAAGGGGATAAAGAGAGGAGGAGCAGGGGATTCTTGGGTGGAGGGTGGGGCAGAGGTCAGGGAGAGGATGGTCCGCAGGGGAGAAAGCTGGGTCAAGAGGAGAAGGGGTGAATCTGGGGAAGACAAAAAATGCACATTGGCTCAAGCCAGGGGTTAAGAAAGGGCAGGAGATAAAACCAACATCGACAATGTCTTTTGCCTAGAACTTGTGTGGCCTCGTGTGTCTGTTCTGAATCGCCTCATCACTGACTTTGCCCCCTCGAGGCCCCCCTGGTCTCCTCTGACATTCATGCTGAACCGAAATGGCATTTCCAGTGACGGATCCGATGATGTCATCCCCCCGCTCAGAGACCCACAGTGGCTTCCCAGTGCTGTGGGATTGAGTCCTAACCTCTGTGAGCTGGCCCGTCCTGTTTCCAGCCCATCTCCTGCTCCTCTTTTCCCAGGCACCCTCACCCATTCCCCAACACGCCTGGCTTGGCACAGAAGGCCCTCCTCTTCCTTCTCTACCTGGCAAAACCCAGCTTGTCTTTCCATACCTGGCTCCAGCATCACTTCTTCCAAGGATAGCTGGGCCACCTCCCGGGTTTCCCTGTGCTGAGTCCATGCCCTCCACTCCCGTTTCCTGGCCCAGCTGTACTTCTCTCACTTCTTACCAGCGGTCCCACCCACCTGGGACCCCATGAGGGCAGGAAGGGAGGCTCTGTCATCTCTGGACCCCAGTGCCTGCCATGGAGGGGGTGCTCCCGGGATGTAGGAGCGAAGTTTGGGGAACCAGGGTGGACAGCAGCTGGGATTACATCTAAGAAGTTTCCAGAACCTTAGAGCCCCTGCTTCTCCCCAGGAGTGGTGCTTTCAGAAGTGCACCCACCTTCTCTTGTTTCTCTCGTGTGGCTGCAGTGGGAATCCATGCAGCCACGCAGGGTGGGGGTGGGGACTGCAGCCACACAGCCCACCCACTGGGGTCTGCAGAGAGGCTGGGGGAGAGGCAGCGAGCCCCCTCCCCAGCGTTCCTAAGAGAGTTATGGATTTTCTTAATGCATCCTGATGAGTTGTTAAGAAATGTTCAGTGGAGAGCAAGCGGGGCCCAGGGGTCTTGGAAACTGACTTTGCCATGTCTGCCCAGGGACTGGTGTGAAAGCCAAGTGTCGTATGTGTTGGTGCCGAGTCTTACCTGTGTCCCTTGATTTCACTCCAGCCCTCACTGTGCCAGGGGTCGTGGGCTTCCGAGTCGAGCCGTGCTGGGTTCACACCTCTGCCAGCCTTGGCTGTGCATCCCGGGCAGGGGGTTCCCCACATGTGAGATGCTCAGTGTGACCACGACAAGGCTGTTGTCAAAGTGAATGAGATCACGTGTCAGACACCCGTGTGCAGGAGGTGCTCAATACGCGCGTGTTCCTGTTTCCGTTTGTGTAACTCACATCCTGGGCTCTCACCCAAATGGATGTGCAACGTGATCTGAATCAGTAAAAGCAATGAACCCTCCCTACCTGTCTGCTCGCTCTGGGAGGGGCTGGTGCTGCGGGAGGAGAGGGGACTCAGGGAGACGCAGGTGAGAAACGTCGTGACTCTCAGATAGCAAAGCACGGCTTTCCCACACCGTCGCTTTGCTAAAGCTGCCGGAATGCAATATACCAGGAATGGATTGACTTTTATAAGGGGATTTATTAGGGCATACATTTACAGTTCTAAGGCCGTGAAAATGTCCACATGGAGGCATCTAGAGAAAGACGCCTTGACTTGGAGGAAAGCCCGCCGGCATCTGGAACACTCTGTCAGCTGGGAAGGCCCGTGGCTGGTGTCTGCTGGTCTGGCTCCTGGTTTGTTGCTTTCGGCTTCTGATTCCAGTGGCTTTCTCTCTAAGCATCTGTGGGTCTTCACTTAGCTTCTCCAGGGCAGACTCTGGATTCCATCTCTTAGCTTAGCATCTCCAAACATCTGTATCTCTTGGTTTCATCTCTCTGCCCTCTGTGTCAGCTCTGAGCTCGCTCTATGTTTTCTGCCTCTTATTCTCTTCATAGAGGACTCCAGTAAAAGGATTAAATGCACCTTGAATGGGTGGGGTCACATATCCGTGGAAACAACCTAATCAAAGTGTCCCACCCAAACTATAGGTCTGCCCCCACGAGATTGGATTAGAAGAACATGGCTTTTCTGGATACGCAACAGTTTCAAACCAGCACATCACCATCCATCCTTCTGGGAAGACCCTTCTCCTACAGCTTCTGCATCAATTTTTATAGGAGCAGCCCAATTGCCACATTTTCCATTAAGCCTTCCATTCTCCCTCATGAGAAGGACTCTCTTACCTCCAAAGACCCCCTGACTCTTTATCTCTCTTTTAGGTCCCTAACTCCTTCTGTCCTCTGCTCTGTTTATTTGCATCCACAGCCTCTCTCCCCAGAGACCAGCTGCTCTGTCTCAGTTTTTCTGTCCTCTCAGCACTGAGGAGGGGACTGTGTCCACCCATGATTCATCCATCCATCCATCCACCATCCATCCATCCATTCCTCCATCCACACATCCTTCTCCTCACCTATCCATTCATTCTTCCACCTACCCATTCATCTATCCATCCATCCATAAATACATTCACCTGTTACTTTACCCTTCCTCCCTCCCCTCTCCCACCCTCTCTCCTCTCCTTCCTTCCTCCCTTCCTCCCTCCCTCCCTTTCTCTCTCTCTCCTTTCCTCCCCCTCCTTCCTTTATTCCATCATAACAACATTCCACCTATACATTAATCCATTTATTCATGCATGCATGCATCCATCCATCCCCCATCCATCCATCCATCCATCCATCCATCCAAAAGCAAATATTTATTGAGCATCTCTTGTATCACAGACACTGTTAGGTATCTAGGATACCAGAAAAGGCAGAGAGGAGACTTTAGTCAGCACTCTTCTGATGAGCCCATACTACAATCTGCTGATTCCCAGCCCCAGGTGCAGTGTCTGGGATGAACAGGTGACCATGAATTAAAGGCTTAGGAAGGCACAGGTGGTGTTCTGGAAGCGCCAGCTCATGATGTCCTCATTGGTACTTGCAATCTGACCCTGGACAAGTTACCTGAGCTTTGCAGTCTTTTCCTGGACTAAATGAGATGACTATGAAGTGCTCAGGTTAGACAATGTGAACTCTTGTTATTAGCTAAGGATGACGGGCTGACTCATGGGTGAGAGCCCAAAGGGTGCTTGTATGAGAAATAAATGGGGATCACAAGTCCTGCCGTTTGCCCCACTCAGAACATGCCTTGGCAGCCCCCGGCCGAGGAGATGCAGCTGGACAAGAGGTGACTGGCCACTGCTGTGGAAGGCAGGTGAGACCGCAGGGCAGCGGACAGCGGCACCGGTGCCACGGGAGGGGTACCGGAAAGGGCCGTCGACACTGCGACCCGTGGAGGAGTTGGGGTGGTGTGGGGGACTGGGGAGGGCCGGGGGAGGCAGCCCCCAAAGGCAGGACATGCACACACGGGGTGTGTCCACACAGACCTGACATGTCTGCAGCACGGGGCATGCGTCTAATGCAGTGCCCGGGAATGGGCACTGGGGGTGGGGGTGGCAGTGCACCCGCCATGCGCCCCTCTGTGTGTGCGCGTGCCCCGTGCTCACCAACCGTGTGCCTGAGCCCAGTTATCCCTTCCCGCTCCCAGCCCCGCCGCTCCCAGCCCCACCTCTCCTGCCTCCTGCTTCCTCTGTAACTGTCCATCTTCACCCGTGCCTGTTTGGGCCTGCCTGACACGCCCTGAGGCCCCCATCACATCATAGGAATCACAACCTCTTTGCACACATATCCCATGCACTTCCTCCCTCCCCATTCCAAGTTTCAGCTGATTGAAATACATAGAAACAGAACCCACTGGGGGCCACAGGACCAGCTGGTTTAATACAGCCAGTGTTGGGGCTCCTCAAAGCCGGTGGTATCTGGTGACAGTTGGGCTGCATCAGGGCTGACCCAGGCCTGGGGTGGACTGCTAGTGGCTGATGACATTTAATGACTCCCACTGCCTGTGGCCTCTCCCCTAAAGCTTTGTTGGAATGAACACTTCAGCCTCCCCACAATGGCCAGTGGAGGAAGTACCACCATTATCTCCACCTTACATGTGAAGAAACTGAGGCTCAGAGAGGTTAAGTCATTTGCCCAAGACTGCCCAGCTATAGGCAGCGGAGCCAGGATCGGAGTCCAGTGTGCCGGGCTTCTCCCTACATTCTGCTGCTCCCTCTCTATCTGCACCCCCAAATCAAAGATACCAGCCCTTCCAGCAAGGAGGAGAAGAGCCCCCAACACCTAGCTGCAAGCCCGGGCTGCTGCAGGGGCTCCATGAAGCTGGACTGGAGACCGTAGGAGAACGCTCCTCCCTTGGGCACAGCGCTTTAGGCCACTGGGACACGCAGGTTCATTCACCTTTCCCGGCCTCGCAGACCAGTCTCCAGGTACAGTGGGTCCTGCATCTTTCCCTTCGTCCCAAGTGCACCCTTGCTGCTGGGAGCAGGCAGGTGGGAGACTCAGCCCTGGGAACCTGGGAGGTCAGCGAGTCTGCAGACATGTGCAGCGGCCTGTCCGGGTGCGCTGGTGCTCTGAAGCTGAAGCTGATGCTCTCGTTGCTCGAGATGAAAGGGCATGGCTGTCTGGAACCTGGTGCGCTATCCAGACAGGGAAACACGGAGACCTTCCTGGGTCAGCTTTTCCTGATCTCAGTCCTTGTGGGAAATTGAAATTAACCCTTCCATTCCCACCCATGCCTTTGATGCTTTAGGATTTGACTTTCAACCATTTGGGATTTTGGGGTCTGTCCACAGCCTGGTAGCCTTGGCAACACCAACCAGAGGATCCAAATACAGAATTTGGGGACCAGACATTTGTTTGACCAGCATTTACTGAGCACCTACTGTGTGCCAAACACAGCTAGGCCTGGAGGACGCTGCAGTGAATTAACCAGAAATATACAGAAGCGCTGGCCTCAGGGTGCTGGGCTTCTGGGGCGGAGAGGCAGGCAGTACGCAGATAAGCGTAAAATAGATAGAGGTTGTTAGGTGACAAATGCTCAGGAAGCAAACCCTGGATGCAGTGTGGCTGACAGGTGAGGTGGGGTGAGGACAGGTGAGGTGGGGGTGAGGACAGGTGAGGTGGGGTGAGGACAGGTGAGGTGGGGGTGAGGACAGACGAGGTGAGAGGTGAGGACAGGTGAGATGGGAGGTGAGGACAGGTGGGGTGGGAATGTGGAGGGTCAGGTGAGTGACCAGGAGCCAGGCAGTCAGGAGGAGTTGAGATAATGTTGTGAGCACAAGCATGCCTTTTCCAGCAGCCTCTTCCTGCCTGGGGCCTCTCTGACCACCTTGCAGATGAGGACGAAGCACCCCAGAGAGTAGTGGGTGGCTCAGCTGATGAGAGGCAGAATCAGAATTTGAACCCAGATCTTCTGGAGCTCAGACCAGCATCCTCCCTTTGCCAGCTGCCAGCCCTGGAGGAGGGTGGGTGGGGGTTGTGTTTCCTGTGAGCTTGTTGGAAACTTCAGACAGCCACAGTTCACAGTTCTTCTCTTGCCCACCGGCAGATTTTCAACTCCACAGCCAGCTTCCTGGGGCTGCTGGCCCAGGGGTGGGATGGGGTTTTATGGCTTCCTTTTTGCTTGGAGTTTGTTGATGTTTTCTGAGAGCCTGAGCATACATTGGGATCCCTGCAGTTTCAAAGATGATAGCCTGGAGCCTTCTGTGTGTTCCAGCTGGAAAAGAATGTCTTGTTTGAGCTGAGCATTGAAGCAAAGAATGGGAGAGGGGAGGGCACAGCAAGTCAAAGAAACTGTTCTGGCCAGGGTCTGGGGGCCAAAACAATGAACACGTTTCAGAAAGTTGTCCAGAAGGATGTGAGGAGGAGAAAATGGCTGGTGCAGTACCAGATGTAGCTGTAGCTTCAGCAGCCATGCCCCCATTTGTTGAACACCTACTATGTGGCGAGCGCATGCTAGGAACTTGGCATATACCTTTTGTCTGGTTCTCAAGCCATCCTGTTGGTTGGTATTACCTGCACTTTACAGACATGGAAACTGAGGCTCAGAGAGGTGAGTCACTAAAGGCCATTCAGCTAGGAGGGGACCGATCTGGGTTCTGCACCCTGGTGACCTGGCTCTAAGGTGCCAATGCTGTACCGATGCTCTACCAGGCGGTGCTGTGTGGTGTCAAGGCACCATGCTTGACTGGAGACTTGGCGGGGAGCCCATCCTGCCCTTGGAGCTGGCAGACCCTCTATTGCAAGCTCTGGGGTCTGGGATTAGGTCCCATGACACCTGCTTGGGCCTCAGACATGCCTGGGGCGGTCCCAGCTCTCCTGCTCAACAGTGCTTGGGCAACTCATGTTAGCTCTGTGATGCCCAATTTTGCCTATAAAATGTTGATGGAGTCTACCTCTTGAGTTGCAAAGAGGATTAATTGAGATAATCCAGTAATTGACGTATAACTAGCACTTAGCAATCGCTGTTCAATAGTAGCAATTATTAAGCTATTCCCTACAAAGCCCCTTAGCCAAAGCTAGGCCATTTTCTTCCCTCTGGGGTTATTTGAAGTACAAATGATACATGGTAAAATGTGCCCTTTTGAGTATACAATAGTTTAAGTTTTGACAAACCTCTGTAGTTGTGCCAACACTACTGCAGTTCAAATATCACTTCCCCCAAATCCCCAAATTTCTTTCTGTTGTTTTACCTTTTGCAGAATGTCATGTAGGAGAATTGTATAGTTGGTAGCCATTTGTGTCTGTTCTCTTTTACTTAGCAACTCATGTTGTAGCATATCTCATTACTTTGCTCCTTTTTATTGTTGAATGGAATTTCATTATGTGGATATATGACAAGTGTTTATCCAGTCACTGGCAGATGGACATTTGGGTTGTTTCCACTTTTTGGTGATTATGAGTAAAGGTTTTGTATGTGTCTTGTAATTTTTGATTGATCACTGGACATTGTGTATAGACTGAACTAAATAGTACCATGCCTGGAAATAGAAATGCCTCCTTTTTCATTGGCTGTCAGCGTGGAAGTTTGCCATTCTAGTCATATGTGAAGCTGATTTTGGGTTTCTTGCCACAGGGATGATTTGGGCCCTCTGACTTTTTTTTGTTGTTTAGCTTACATGGATTTTCTGTCGTTGAAAAAGTATAAAATTTAACATATAAATCTGGAATTCTGGCTTCTCTTGAAAAATCTGTTTGCCAAATGTCAGCAGTCTGCTTGTGTAGAGTGGTGGCTGCCCCGCTTTGGGCAGGACTTGTGCTGTCTACTTTGCCACAGGCTCCACTACTCCCTAATGTAGCACACCCACCCTGCTTCCCTCTTTTATGTTATCTCCCTGCCCTGATTCTTGCAGATGGTCAAATCTGCAGTATCTTTGATACTGAATGATACTCAGTAAACTCTTTTTTAAAAGATGGGGAACTATCTGTGTCTCTTAAAAATAAATTTCTGTGCCAGTGGTTAGAATCAAGCATATAAACAGAGAGCTTTGTGCTGGGTTTTAGAATCCGTGACTCTTGGGAACTCTTCTTTCCCCACTAGTGGTGGCTCGAGGAGGTGGTGGGTGTGACTCTTGGCTGGTGCTCTGCCCTGCTGTCCTCTTTTCTTGATTCCTTTTGGCACAGCTTCATGCATGGTCCAGGAGATTGGGTGTCCACTGTGATTTTAAGGATGGAAAACGAAGCTCCGCAGAACAGGAGGCATTTTGCCAATGTCTAAAAAGGATGAGTCCAGAAAAGGCCAGATATCCCCACGTCCTCCTGAGGTGAGCGATCGTACCTGCTGGGAAGATTTTGACGTTTTATTTAGAGAACGCAGCCTTCTGAGCCTGCTGCTGGATGCCTGGAGTGACAGCTGATGGACGCCAGACGGCCGCGCATGGGGGATTTGGAAACACAAACACACGCACACGTTTGGATGAACCGCTGTTTCCGGATGAAGGACAGGACTCCACGGCTCTTTGATGATTTTGGCCATAGTTGCTCGAGCATCACGCAGATGGGGCCCCTGGTGTCACTGTCAATCACCCATGGAAGGTCGGGAAAAGGTCAAGGGTGAAAGGGAAAGAGTGGTTTGAGAACCAGGCTGCTTGAGCCAGCTGCTGGGCACATTTGCTTAGGTCCCACCTTCCCTTGAAGGAAGCACCTGCACGGACCTTGGCGCCTGGGGCCTCGGGGGCACAGTGCTGGGCAGGATCGACGCGCTTCTTGCTGCGACAGGGGACGCAGGTGACAAAGGGACACAGATCAGGCCCAGGGACTGTGGGGCGTTGGGGCTGGGGGAGAGATGGGCATGTGATTCGAGACAATATATTCAATCCAGAATGAAGACCAGGGCCAGCCACGTGGAGAGGTAGGGACAGATCATCCTCAATAGGGGGACGACGGGGCAAAGGCCCTTAGGGGGGAATGCGCTTTGCACATTCAGGGGTCAGCAAGTAGGGAGGGCAGGTGAGGGTGTTCCAGGGTGAGGAGGAGGGGGCCGCTCAGATCACTGGGTCTTGTGGGCTGCTGGCTGGGGAAAGGACTCTATTTTATTTTAGCTGCAAGAAGAAGCTATTGAGGAAGTGAGGTGACTTGGCTGTTTTACGTGGTGGCTCTTTGCTTGTTGTCTGGTTGGAACAATGGGGAAAACAGGGCCACTGGCTTGTTCAAAGTGAGATCCCAGCTAGAAACAGGCCTTTTCCTCCCCAAGCCGTGGGGGACATAAAGTGCGATCCGACAGCCTGGGTTTAGAGCAGGAGGTCTGATGGGGGGTTTGCCAGCCAAGACCCTGCCTCCTGACAGCCAGGGGCTAAACCCAGGAAACCCTATCACTGGACACTTGTCCTCAGGGGCAGAGATGGAGGTGGGAGCAGAGAGGACAGCAAGGGCGAAGAAGCAAACCTGCTGCGATGGACAGGTGCTGAACCAAGCGGGGCAGGGGGCGGTGTGCAAAGGGGCGGCAGAGAAGGGGCAGGGGGAAGATTACGGGTGAGGTGGGAGGTGAGGACAGGTGAGGTGGGAGGTGAGGACAGGTG
>PVIY010058997.1:0-12230 GCA_004026745.1 Myrmecophaga tridactyla | reverse complement strand
TAGTTCCTTCTTCCTACCCCATATTAGTGACAGACCCCTCCAATTTAGAATTGCCATACCCACACACCCCTAAAAAGAGATATGGAAAGATCAAAAGTGATGGTGGAATTACACATAGAAGATAGGACTTAATAAATTAATATGAATGTTGAATCATTAAACTGATGTCACTTTTAGTCACCAGTATTTTAGAGCAGACAGAGGCAAAAACCTGAAATTATGAAATTGTAACCCATGTCAAAGCCTGAAATATGTTCTACAACCAATTGTGGTGTTGTGTTTTAAAATTTATACCTTTTTTGTATATATGTTATTTTTCACAAAAAAAAGAAGGAGAACAAGTTGATTGTGATGATAAAGTATTTAAGCCCTCTCGCCTCCTATATTCTGGGGCAGCTAAAAGGAAAAATACGAGAGGATCATATGGTAGCTGATGACAAACTCTGGGAACTGTCCTGTAACCACTTGTTGAAGAGTGCTTTGAAAACTATTGCATTTTCATTCCCAAATAAATCATACACACACACACACATACCACACACACACACGACATGTATGCATACACATTCTAATTATTGCAAGAGGAAGTTGCCAACATGCTTGGTCACCAGTCTTGCCACACTGCCTTCTCTTTCCCAGTATAGAACTATGACTTCTTGGGTAATTTCTTACACTCAGTTGATTGAGGAAAAGAAGACTTAGGTCTGGTTTATCGATGGTTCTCCACAATACTCAGGTACCACCTGCAAGCTGAGAGCTACAGCCCTACATCCTCTTTCTGGGATGTCCCTGAAGGACATTCATGAGAGGAAATCCTCCCAGGGGGTAGAATTTTAACGCTGCACCTGCATGTGCATTTCACTCAGAAGGAGAACTGACCAGAATTGCACTGATTTGTTCTAAATGAAATAGATATATACTCTACACATGGAATTGTGTTTCTTGTAAGCAATACTTCCTCCAAAACCACTACCTGTGGTCTTATGGAATTACTTATCCAGGATCATGTTCTTCCACATAGCATTGCTTCTGATCGGCAAGGTTCATAGCAAAGGAAATATAGGAAAAGGCACATGTTCTTGGAATTTTCTGGTCTTAACATGCTCCCCATCGCCAGAGACAGCTGGATTGTTAGAATGGTGACATATTCTCCTGAATACCCAATTGTTGGGCCAGTTAGGTTTTCAGTACCTTTCAGGGCTGCGGCACTGTTTTCAAGGAGTCTGTGTATGATCTGAGAGAGCATCCATTGTATGGTACATTTTCTTCCATTGCCAGGATTCATGGGTCCAGGATCAAGGTGTGGAGATTGGTATAGCACCACTACTTATTATCCCTAGTGATCCACTAGAAAAAAATAGCTTCCTGTCACTGGAAACTTACACTCTATTGTTCTACAATCCATAGTTCCAAAAGGAGGAGTGCTTCTACCATTAGACACAAACCTGATTCAACTGAACTGAAAATTACGACTGCCATGGTTACTTTGTATTTCAGTTAATTATAAAAAGACAACATGTACATATAAATATGAGGGAACATAATTCTTACTATTTCTCTGTATTTAGTAATAAATTAAATACCTACAGTGAGGACAATCAGGTGTCTGGGTAGATATATGATTGAGGAAAAGGAAACCATGGATTTTGCCAGGAAGCCATTCATTCCACAATGTCCCTCTGCACCTATTACTGAGCCAGGCCATGTGCTCAGTGCGGTGTAATGCCCCCCATAGCTTTCTTCCTCCCAGAAAAAGAGAGGTGTGTTGGCCCAAAAAGTTTTCCTCTAATTCTGCATACTTTAAGAAAAATGCATGACTCTGATCTTAGCATTAACAGATCAGAACTGTAGGGAAAAATGGTTCTCAGATTTATTTTTGAATATATTGACAACTATTTTTTAAATATTTTTATTGACAAATATTCACATGCATACATTCCATACATGGTGTACAATCAATGGTTCACAATATAATTACATAATTATTTATTCATCACCACAATCATTTTTAAAACATTTGCATTACTCCAGAAACAGAAATAAAAAGAGAACAAACGCATACATACAATACCACTTAGTCCTCCCTTTAATTGACTACTATTTCCAAAAACCTTATTTATTTTACCTTTTTCACAACTGTTATTTATTTAGTTTGATCCATATTTTTTACACATCTGCCTGTACCTTTGCATCAGACTCAAGTTTTTCATGATCACACAGTCTCATTTAAAACATTATGTGTTTATGCAATCATCTTCAAGAATCAAGACTACTGAAACACAGCCCAACAGTTCCAGGAACTTCCCTCCAGCCACTCCAATACACTGTAAACCTCAAAGAGATATCTATTATATTCTATATATTCTATTGATATCTAAGATAATCTTTGGATTCTGTTGGAAATACCTCAGCCACTGAAATTTTATATTGTCTCATTTCTCTTTTTCCTCTCTTGGTCAAGAAGGGTTTCTCAATCCCCTGATGCTGTGTCTCGCCCACCCTGGGATTTCTATCCCACATTGCCAGGAAGTTGTCTATACATGATTAAAGGAGCTTTTTCTTATTCTGGGCTCCCTGTGTTTCAATTGTGCAAATGAGCTATACACATAGGTTCAGTTAGATTGTGTGCTACGGTAAATTTAGGTTCCAGACCAAATATACATTTCTTCCTTTGGTCTCTAAGAGAATGTGGGGTTCTACAATATAGACAATGTCTTCATTACAATTGTGTTCTGAATTACTTTAACCCCGACCTAATCAGCTTCATTCTTATCTCTATATGTCTATATCTATATCTATATCTATATCCATAGATATAGATATAGATATATACACATATATTCATATATATGAAACAGGATCTTGAAATCCAGAAATAATAATTACCACCCCAGACTAAATGTGTCTGTTCTAAAACCTTACAATCTAGGTGCCTGTTTCTAATAAACATTTTCTAAAGGAGACCATACCATAATTGTTCTTTCCTTTCTGACTTATTTTGCCTCAACAAATGACCCTCATATTCATTAACATAGTGGCATGCCTGCCGGGAATTCCCAGAAGAACAGGGAAGAAAAAGGGGTGCAACAAGGTTGAATAAATGGTAGACAAAAGAAGATAAGTGGGGTAAGGGGACTCAAGCTTCTCAGGAACAAGAGCCCCAAATATACTGACATCCACATATTTGTTGTGCTCTTACACAGGAACTGCTTTAGGGAGTGTAATCAAAGCAAGATTATTTCTGAATATCTGTCATGCCAACAAAGCTACAAAGTTTGGTTCCCAGTTCCCTTTCTCAGGCACTTTTTATTTCTTAACAGACTGTTCTCTTTTCAGGTCTCTTTGGACTCTTGTGTTAGCATCCATGAGAACATTTGTTACTGCAGTTTGCCACATCAGCAGACAACGGAGTGCCTATGCCTTGTGTCTTCGGCTGTCAGGCAACCGCTCAAGCCCTCAGAGAACTGTCTCCAACACATGCCTCACAATTTCATTCCTTTTTACAGCAGCACAACATTTGATCATAAGTATTCACCATTGTTCACCAATCTATTTCTCAGTGCATCCTTCAGCCACATGCATTTATGAGACATCATGTATAGTATGCTCAACACTCTCAGTTTTGATAATTTAATTGTTCCCAAAAGAAAGATAACCAATTAACACCCCCTCACAAAATAGGAAATTTGTACCTCCTCTGAAGTCTTGTCCTTCACCCCCTTATTCACCTCTGCTGTTGCTGTGGTAGCACTGACATTTCATTTTAAACATAGCTCATAGCATGTAGTGGCTGTTTTCCCCTGTACTCTGGACTTAAACATTCTTTGTGCATGAAAAATATATTTGAAGTAGTTCCTGCAAGGACTAATTTATATTTCATGTATTAATCAGTGGGAAATGTAGATCTAATTAACCCCTTTCAATTTTGTTCATCTTCAATAAGATAATATTACTTATAGACCAACTAGAGAACTGCCTTCACTTCTATCTAATCCCTTACATTGGAGTTCAACCTCATAAGCTAACCATTTACCCATCTCTACTTTTCTATGAACCTCTAAGACTCCTATATTGTGTATTATAAGCCTCTGATTTTACAATTTCCATGGTCATAAAAGTGGAATCATACAGTATCTATCCTTTCATGTCTGGCTTATTTCACTCAGAATTATGTCCTCAGGGCTATTCCATCTTATCATGTGCTTCAGGATGTCACTTGACGTACTGCTGCATAATATTCCATCATATGTACATACCACATTTTGTTAATTTGCACACCAATATTCATTGCACCATTATTCAAAATTGCCAAAAGATAGAAACAAACCAAATGCTCATCAACAGACAAATGGATATAGACTTGCTTTAATTGGGACATTTTCACAGCCTTAGAACTGCAAACTTGTAACTTATTAAATTCTACTTTCAAAAACCTGTTCCATTTCTTGTATATTGCATTCCACCTGTTGGCAAACTAGAACAGTGTCCTTTTTTGTCTCTTTTAATTGTTTTGCATTTGAACTCTAATTTGTTGGATAATAGTATAGGTTTTACTGCACTGTTCTGGTTTTTGTTTGCATGGAATATTATTTCCCAGTCTTTCAACTTCAACCTGTTTTTGTCCTCGGGTTTAAAATTAGTCTCCTATAGACAGCGTATAGCCTAGCCCTGTGTTTTAATCCATCCTACCAGTCTATGTCTTTTCATTAGGGAGATAATCTATTAACATAGAATGTTATAAGTGTATAGGCAGTGTTTTCCTCTACCCTGTCGTCTTAGGAATTTATAGGCAATATTTAATCATCTTTTTCATCTTTTTAACCTTTTTTTGATAATATCAATTTTTCACTCTTCTCTAGACCACTCTTTCTCCTGTTTTTTCCTATATGCCTGTAGTGCATCCTTTAGTATTTCTTGAAGAGCCAGTTCCTTAGCCACAAATTATCTCAGTGATTACTTATCTGAAAATATTTTAATCTCCCCTCATTTTTGAAGGACAATGTTGCAGGATGTATAAGTTTTGGTTGTCAGCTTTTCTCTTTTATAATCTTAAATATATCCTACTACTGACTCCTCACCTCAATGGTTTCTGCTGAGAAATCCACCCATAGTCCTATTGAGTTACCATTGTATGTGATGGATTGTTTTTTTCTTACTTATTTCAAAATTTTCTCTTTCTCCTTTACATTCAAAATCTGATTAGTAAATGCCTTGGAGTATGTCTATTTGGATCAACTCTATTCGGGGTATGCTACACTTCTTGAATCTGAAATTTTATGTCCTATATAAGAGATGGGAAATCGTCAGTGATTATTTCATCCATTAGTCTTTTTTTCCTCCTTTACCCTTTTATTCTCTTTCTGGGACACCCAAAACACATGTATTCATGTGCTTCATTTTTTTCATTAAATTCCCTGAGACCCTGCTGATATGTTCCCATTCTTTTCTCTGTATTTTGTTTTGCATGTTAGATTTCAGGTGTCCACCTCTTCAAATCAATTGTGGCTTTCCATTGTGTTTTTTTTTTCATCTCTCCCATTGTGCCTTTCATTCCCATATGTTCTATGATTTGTTTTTATGAACTTTCAAGTACTTCTTTTATAAACTCAATGTCTTCTTTATATTCTCCTTAAACTCATGAATTTAATTTGTGATGACATGTTCCATGTCAGTTCAAACACCCTCAATTAGTTGTTTCAACTCCTATACCTCATTTGAAATGCTAGTTTGTCCTTTGACTGGGCGATATATTCAATTTTCCTAGTATGACTTGTAATTTTTTGCTTGCATCTAGGCATTTGATTTCCTTAATTAGTTTAATATGGAGGTTGTTTTCACTCTCTATCCTCGGATGTTTTCATGGATGACTTTGTTCTCTATCAGTTCGTTGACATTGAGCTCAACTTTTTGTCACCCTGTAGCACATAAGTTCTGGTTAACTGGTCAGAATTTTTCATTCTTGCTCTGCCTATATGGCGTTTTCTACTTTTGATGCGGGTCTCCTCAGACAGTATAGACCCCACTCAGATTTTCCCAGAGAAGATAGGCCCATGTCTCAGAAAGAAAGAGTAGTGAGCATTAGTTTTCTTGAGAGTGAGACCAGCAGGTTGACAGACATTCATATCAAGCCTCTGGACTCTGAGCTTTTCCTGTCCTGCCCAGCACATGGTCCTTGTCTGCCAGTGCACAGTGACATGGTGCCCTTAGTGTCAGCAGACTCTCATTCTCAGGTGCAGGACAGAGACAGAGGTGATATTGTAGGATGGCTTTCATTGCTTGAGATTTCCAGTCCTTGGTGTTTGAATTCGTTGAAGGAGGATTTCCACTTGAGCTGGGACCCACCTCTTTTGTATGGAAAACAACCTTTGGGGAATTAACTGTTTTCACCTGAGTAGTTACTTTGTCTCTTACACAAGCTTAATTCTGTCCTTGCCTATGTCAGTGCCAGAAGATGAGAGTGCCTCCAGTGTTGTCTACTGAGCTGTAACAGAGTAGAAAAAAAGCAAAAAAAAGAAATCTTTTCAAAGCTTTGCCTATACTCTTTGGGTTTCTCAGTCAGGAGCATATGAGCATATGTTGATAAGTAGCTTTAAGTATCTGAAGGATATATGTGCCCTTTATGTGGGGTCCAGCTCTTTTCCAATATTTGTGTTGCTAGAGTTTTTATTTTTTATGTCAGATTCACCCTCTCACAGCTGGGGCAAAAGCTCTGAACATCTATAGTACTTATTATGGCTTTTTATGTGCTGAATGCCTGTTTTCAGTAGTGACAATTTGTTAATTCCATAATTGGAGTTTGGTTGAACATAGCCTTTGCTGCTAGGTAACCTATGGGGGCAGGTCACTGGCCTCCACAGCTTTGAAGGACTTACAGTTCTGTTGTGACTCTTAGCTATTCCACCTGGTCCAGACTGGTGTATGCTGTGTGTCTGGTCAGTGATGTCCCCCCACACTATTGTTCTGTTCCCTTCCTGGTTATTTACTGGCTGACCTGGTGGTTCATTCACAAGGTCAGCAAGTAAATAACCAGGGCAGTTAATTCATTCCCCTCCTTCAGTGAATTCAATCACCAAGGACTGGCCACCAGCTGGCCCTGCCTTTTGCCACCAGCTGGCCCTGCCTCCACAACACAGCCCTTGAGGGATGGATGGTGACGACATTGCCAACATAGCAGATGCTGTCTATCATTCCAATCGCTTATCCAGGGAATGGTTGATCACTTCTCTGCAACAAACTCTTATTGTGAAGGAGAGTCAAGTCAGCATAATTGGGCATGATGGCCTGTGAGGGCTTCAAGAGACTTATTCCTGAATCATACAACCGAAACTGGGAAAAGACATTTGGGACAAGAAAAACAACAGCTTTTAATAGGAAAAAAATATACCCCCATCCATATAACTCCAATGTAAAATTTATGAGAAAATGGTAGGAGTGTGTAACCACCAAGTACAAAGACACCCACACAAATCTCATGGTTTTTAACACAAGGTTCATTATTGCCAGAGAAAACATCCTATAATGCAGATGTTGACACCAGATTCTGATATTCAACCTGCAGGACAGAGGTGTGATTTGCTTGTGGGAAGCCCCATGTATAAACAGGAAATGCTTAGGGTGCCCTCAGCCTCAGTTTAAGAATCTTAAGAAATGATACTGACTGGCCCACCAGGGAAGATCCTGTTTACTGAGCACCCAGAGTTCTGTAATTTTAGGAGACAGAAGCTATTATTCTACAGAGGGACATGTCTGAGTATGGGAAAATAAACTTGGAACTCAGATGAATCCCTCACCCCAGCCCCAAAAAGTAATATGCCCAATGTGTTCTTTTCTCCTCTGTCATAAACACATCCTGGCAGAGCTCACCCTCATTCATCACCCTGACATTCTATCTAGTCCCACATGGAGTGTGTTGAGGCAGCACATTTTTTGCACAGCAGGCACATATGGAATGTCTTATCTACCCACATGGTATTCCACACAGCATTGCTTCTGATCAAGGAACCACTTCACAGCAAATGAAGTGTGGGAATGGGTAAATGCTCTTGGAATTTTCTCATCTTTCCATGTTCCCCATCATGCAGAGTCAGCTTCATTTACAGAATGGTGAATCAACAGATCTTGATTCACTCACAACTTAGCCTTTGAGAACTGCAAGATCACTGGACTCCTTTCCAGGAGTTTCCCTCCACTAGAATGGACAACAACTGGTCATTAGGGACAAGTGATTGAGATGACTCTATAAAAGACAATCAATTTAGATGAGAGCAAATAGAAGGGTTGATCTGCCCTGTTTGCAAACGTGTGCTGTAAAAGATTCAGGAATATGGCAAGTTGAATTTGCAAAACACAGTGTGAAATATGAGGACATAAACAGGTCTTTCTGGCTTCTTTGGTGAGTTATAAAACTAATAGCTGTAATGAAAATACATAACTTCACTGAGAATTTCCTAAAATTTCATACATGAAGTTCACAACTGAGGAATTACATCACCAAAGTGGATAAGGTGGCAGCACATCCCCTTCTCTCCACCAAGACTTCAAAAATCATCCAGAATCCATAATAGTTGTCGTGGTCAGGGAATATATATTTTTGTCCACATATTTGGAATATATAGATGTAATAATACTCCACCAAATGAATATAATCCTTCAGAGTAGGGTGGCAGGGACAATGTTTCCAGGGCTATTCTTGATCATTGGACCCAACTGACTCCTAATTCAACACATTTCTTGGTTGAAGGATAAGGAAACAGGGATTGCAGTGACTGGACACCAAATAAAGGATGATGTGTTCTCCCAGGGTGCAGCCTGCATCCCCCTCACATTTTACCTCTGAAACAAGGACTTCCCCTCATCTCCTTTCTTTTTACTAACAGAGTTACCTCCCAAATGCAAATCATAACATGGCCAACAGATGAAATCGCAGCACACATTTACTTAAATTCAGGTTCTTCCTCAGTCTGGAAAACATTTCCTCAGCATCATGGACATCATCCACAAGAACATGGAAGCCTTGTGGCTCTTCTTTCTCATGGCAACTTCAAGATGTGAGTGCCTCAAGAATAAAGACATAAGGTAATAGGGCGATGGATCTGAGCACACGACTCACTTTGGTTCTCCTTGTTCCTAGATGTCTTGTCCCAAGTGCAGTTGCAGGAGTCGGGACCTGGACTGGTGAAGCCATCGCAGACCCTGTCCCTCACCTGCACTGTTTCTGGGTTGTCTTTATCTAGCACCCAGGTCCACTGGATCCGCCAGCCTCCAGCAAAGGGAGTAGAATGGGTTGGTAGGATAACTAGTGGTGGAAGTACAAACTATAACCCAGCACTTCAGTCCCGACTCAGCATCACCAGAGACACCTCCAAGAATGAGGTTTATTTAAAGATGAGCAGCATGACAACCGAGGAAACGGGCACCTATTACTGTGCAAGAGACACAGTGAGAGGAAGTCAGGGTGAGCCCAGACACAAACCTCCCCTGCAGTTACAGTAGGGGAGGACTGCATGAGGTGTTCCTGACCACCAGAGGGTGGGCTGTGCCTGTTTTTTAGTCAGTGCTTTCCTTATTAAGTATTTCTGCCTTCTATTTTTCCCAGTTGCTTTCATGTGGTTTCCTATTTCACATTCCCTTTTCTGCAGATTAAGGCTGTTACTACACAGTGAGGAGAGGGGAGGTGGTTCTGCACATACTTTCCATAGTGGAACCTGTCTCATCTCATTTTGTAGAGGAAATAGAGAGTAGAGCATTAATACACAATCAAAGGAAGATATATTGGCAGTTTTGAACAAAATAGTTATTTTGAATAAAGAGTTATTCATTCTTAAAAGAAATGAAGGGAAAGTATATCCTGGAGATAAAAAGAATGATACTTGAAATTAAAAAAAAAGTTTGACATTTGAAAAGTCAGACTTAACATAATTATTAGAATTATTAGTTAGAGGATGCCATTTTTTAACATATTGTGGGCATTTTTACTTATTTTAAGACAAAAATTTAGAAAAACTGGATAAAAAGAAAGTTTGTGATAAATATCCAAAATGGTCAAACAGAATCAAAAAGGAATCTTTACTTTGAATAGAAATATAACAAATGAAGAGATTGAACCAGTAATCATTAATAACCATAAATAAAAGTCACAGTGAAAGTAGACTCACTTCTGGATCGTACTTATCATTCAAGGTGGAATAACCACAGTCCCTCCAAATTTGGAAAAATGTTTCACTAAAATAGAAGAAAAGGAACAGTTTTATACTCATTGTACAAGGCCATTTTGACAGAATTCAAAGGAAGGATAAGGGCAAAATAAAATAACACACCAATACCTCTTCTGAATATGAGGCCAATATCTTAGACCAAATACAAGATAGAAAAGAAGAGTAACATAAGAATAATTAGGTGTCATAAAAAATTGGCATTTGTTCTAGACATGCAAGTTTGATTTGTATGCATCAATTTAACCACTAAAATACCTGAAGTCAATAGGATAATAAGTAAAATAGCAAGATCATCTGAACAGAGATGAGAGGCCCCAGGGTAGGTGCAGAAAGGGTCTGGGGAAGAATTTTTGCCTTGCCTTGGCCACTTCTTCTTGCTTCGCAATCTGGAATCCCCAGATAATGGGCCCTGTATGTTTTCTAAGCGTGTCTATGATAGGTCCCAAATTCAAAAAAGTAGAGTTTAAATGCTATTAGGTACATCTGTGTGTGTGTTTGTATGTGTATTTCTTCTGGATTTGGATTTAGGCATGAAGAGTTTTTCATCTGACTTTGTGAAGTTAATTTTCTTTTGTCAAACTCCCAAGAATTGTAAGGAAAAATAACATTTTTCTTCCATCAGATGGAGCCTGATTCCTCAGGTGGTAGGAGGAGCAGGAGGGAAAACCTTGCATGGCCTCAGGAGCAGGCTCAGTCCTTTGTGCCATCAGGACCAGGTATCTGTGCTAATTTTTAAAACCCTTATAAATTCTGATGCTTTCCATGTCATAGTACAATTATGCTACATAAAGCATGCTCATTTTCAATGTATAAGTTAGGAGAGTATCGAGGACAAAAATAGGGGACTCATAATATTTTGTTTACTTTTCACTTTCCCAAAGAACACCCAATGATTCCATTGACATTTAATTCTTTCTTTCAATTTAATTTCTCTGGAATATATTGCTCACTAATATTTTCATATTAATGAAATATCAACCTCCATTCATTTAGATTTCTATGAAGCAGGAAGGTTCATGAGGAAGAAAAAATGTCACATTCCTCATCCTATCATAACAGCCACTGCAGATGGAAGTGATGTGATGTCCTTTCATAGAAACCAGAGCTTTTCAGATGTGTCCTTGTAGCTCATATTCCAGGCTACATGGCGAAGTGGAGAATGTCTCCATCTTCTTTCAGCCTTAAAGCACCTCCGACTAGGAAATAGCTTTCTTATCAAAGCATCTTATGTTTAGGGAATGAATGTACCTGTCTCTGGTGGTGAGGACCCTGGTCCATCTATCAATATCCAAGCCAGGGGTGGTGACATCCTTCTAGGACATAGCTTCATCTGTAAGATAACCAGCTCTCTTAAATATCAGCACCTAAAGGACAAGGTATATTCAATTTTTAAATCAGTGTTTATAGAATTGTAAGAGACACAGTAATGCAAGGAATAAGATATTCAGAGACTAAATCTCTTTTGTATGGCCTGGGCTATGTGTGCTCAGAGGACTGTGGGTTAGATATTCTGAAATTTTAATGGGTATAAGCTGAACATAAATCTGATGCATAAAAGGAAATAGAGGGATGAGTGTAAAATTTATAAATGCAGTGTGGAATTCTTAAATAGAATTTGAGAATATGACCCTAGCTTATTCAAACCCTCATTCCTGGGAGATATTTAGGATGATGTGAGTTCTAAAATGAAACAATAGAATGTCTACTATCAAGAGAAGAAGAATCAAGGTCCTGGGCCATGTATCATGTTGTATCATGTTCAACTACCAGCAGTCCTTTTAAACAGCTTGTGAGGTAAGGACACACCATCAGATTCACTGGGAAATCAACTCTGGAGGGCAGACCATACTTTTCAGCTGTCTGTGGACCCTGCTGGACACTAAGTTTGGATGGTCAACAGTCAGATCATAAGTGTTACCTATGGGCAGTCCTAGGTGGCTGATAGGACCAGTTCAATCTTAAGCACCTTGTGAATGTCTCAGCCTCAGGTGGATTCCAGATATGCACAGGTGACCC
>PVIY010058996.1:0-12236 GCA_004026745.1 Myrmecophaga tridactyla | reverse complement strand
ACTAGTAAGCAGGGCCAGGGCTAGGAGGAGACCACAGAGGCAGCTAGGGCACACAATTGAAGGAGGTTCGTGCATGCATCTAGAGCGGTATCTCCTTAAATTCTGTGCCCTTGTTGCCTCACCCGTCTCATCCTAGTCCTGGCCCTATGGGCAAGGATATGATTTCAGACAAAAATTCCTCAGGGGAGAGCTCAAACCGATCCTGCGGGAGATGTCTAGAGTATAAGTTATACCTAAGAGTTTTCCTGACCAGAGACCAGGGGTCTGGAGTTTTTTCCCTCCCGCATTCCTCAGTCACTAGTTAAAGACAGCCTGGGGGTGAGCAGCGTATGGGAACACAAGAGCACTTTAGAATCCTCCTAAAAAGAGCCACATGTGCTGGCTATTGGAAAAGGACTGTGTTTCTAGGGAGGGGTTGGGGGCATAGAAACAGTAAGGGTGATTGAGGGGATCTGGGCAGAGCAGCAATTAAATGTCTCCCCAGTGTCTGCTGAATGAATGAGTGAATGAAGGAAGGAATATATGAGTGACTTGACAACTGAACACTAAATGAATGAATGCACTAAAAGATGAGAGTGCTCATTAAAATTCTATCCTTCAACCAACAACCAGCTCCCACCCCGTGTAGCCAGTGGCTCGTTTGGAGCTAACGTTCATTTAATACTTGGTAGCAAGGGGGGTGGTGGTGGATGTTCTTATTGCAAACTCCATTCCTCCCTCACCAGGAAATTTCCTAATCCTGGTCGATGCACAGAACGTCCACTGACATGATCCAAACACTGATGAACAGAGCCAAAAAGAGAACAGGGCAGAGTGCCCTTCCCATCCCTGGGAGCATCTCTTGAGAGAAAGAAATGAGGTCCCTGCTTATTAGTGCCCTGGCTGGTGTGCTCTGTCCCTCCAAATCCCTCCATCCTGCCCATTAACTAGGGCCACCGAAAGTTGCACAACATGTCCTGTCACTGATAATTCCAGCGGGTCTCCCTGCTGACTCTCACTACATTCCAAAATGTTTATTCATTTGATCGCTCGGGATAATTGCTTCAGTCCCTGGCCTCTGAGACTGGCAGTGCAGAGCAGCAGATTGCCTGGCTCTCTTGCTGCCAGGGGAGAAGTAGTGCTACCATCAGGTATGGGGGCAATGAGAAAACTCAAACATTCTGCCCAGCACGTCCCCTTTCACCCCAGAGGCACTTTTCCTGTTCCACACTCTCATTTTCTTTCAGAAGCATCACTGTTGTCCTAGTGGCCAAGGCTTAAGAAGCCGAGGCATCTATTAATTCTTTAGAACACTTAAAGAGCACCTACTTTGGCCCAAGCTTTGTGCTAAGCCCTGATCCTGTCCTTCAGCTGTATAGTAGATGACCTGTACAGGAAGGCCTGCATAGTACCTAGCAGAGATCAAGCTCTAGGGAAGTGCTTATGAGATGGACAAATGGTTGGATCTGTGGATGGATAGATGGATGTGTGAAAATGAATGAAGAACACTTAGATGAGAACAAGCCAAGGCTACTTATTCAGAGCTTGCTAAAGCAAGGGCTTCAACCACCATCACTTGCATTTGGTAGAGACTCAAAGGCAGGCAGAGGGGTAGGGAAGCTCTAAAGTGGATACAAGGGAAGGTGTCAGGGATGGCCTGTTTGAAAGTTGTCGGCGGAAGGAGCTAGAGGTAGGCTAACTGGAAGTGGGGCATCCATTGTGATGGGCTTTCTCTGGCTGGTCTTAAGTTGGAAACAGGAACAAATATTAGGGAAGTTGTAAGTAACTGATCAAATCCTAGCCATGTGGGGCCAACCGTTATGGGGGTTGTACTGGTTTGAAAGGATGTATGTCCCCTAGAAAAGCCATGTTTTAATCTAAATCCCATTTCATAAAGGCAAAATAATCCCTATTCAATACTGTATGTTTGAAACTGCAATCAGATCATCTCCCTGGAGATGTGATTTAATCAAGAGTGGTTGTTAAACTGGATTAGGTGACGACATGTCTCCACCCATTTGGGTGGGACTTGATAAGTTTCTGGAGTCTTATAAAAGAGGAAACATTTTGGAGAAAGAGAGATTCAGAGAGAGCAGAGAACGCCTGCAGCACCACGAAGCAGAGAGTCCATAGCCAGAGACCTTTGGAGATGAAGAAGGAAAATGCCTCCTGGGAAGCTTCATGAAACAGGAAGCTAGGAGAAGAAGCTAGCAGATAATTCCGTGTTCACCATGTGCCTTTCCAGATGAGAGAGAAACTCTGACTGTGTTTACCATGTGCCTTCTTACTTGACAGAGAAACCCTGAACTTCATCGGCCTTCCTGAACCAAGGTATCTTTCCCTGGATGCCTTTGATTGGACATTTCTATAGACTTGTTTTAATTGGGACATTTTCTTGGTCTTAGAACTATAAACTAGCAACATATTAAATTCCCCTGGTTAAAAGCGATTCAGTTTCTGGTATATTGCATTCCGGCAGCTAGCAAACTAGAACAGGGGTTGTTGTTGATTTCCTGGAGTGGTTCTGCAGATAGTAGTTGGCTTCCTGGGCAAGATGCTACAGGTCATGGACCGGAGTTCTATTTTTTATATGCTGTAGCCATTGTTCATTTGTATATGTAATCTCTCAGATGGATGAATGGGTAAATGGGTGGATGAGTGGGTGGATGGGTTGGTAGAAAAGTAGAATCTAGTAGTCATGTTTCTTCTGTGTCCTTCCCCCTATCTTTTAGAAATTGAACCCTTCCTTCCTATGGAGAACACATTTCCTGTTATTAGTTGGACTTGAACCTTACTCCTTGTGCTCTCCTCTTCCTACACTGGCTATGTGTCTCTAGCCTAGCTAATCAATCTCTCCCAAACTTCTGGCCACAGAGATTGGTTTCAGGCAAGGACATGTGATGCAAGCCAGGCCAGCATCTGCCCTGATGCAAGTCAGCCAAGCCAGGATTTTCGGCTGGCACCAGCAGTAGACAAATTTTCTTTCCAAGTTGCGAAATAGGATGCTTATTTAAGGATGCTGGAGCCTCTTTTACTTGCCACAAGGAGAGAACCTGACTGAGGGATAGGAAGATGAGATATGAAGAAAGGAGAAAGAAAAAAAAGAGAGGAAGAAGCAGGAAACAGACAGATACTCAGGGGCATAATTTAAAGCCCCCAATGTGGGAAGCCAATTGTACTCTTTGACTTTCCAGCTACATGAACCAATGAATTCCCATTCTTTGGTTTAGGCCAGCTCAAATTGGGTTTCTTGTACTTGTAACTAAGGGAATCTTATCAGTACAGAGTGAATGAGTGAATAAATGAATAACGCATGATTGAATTGAATGAATGAGTCCCACATAAATCAAAATAATCAATATCCACCCCCGCCCCCCAAGAGTTAAACCTGCAAATACAAAGATTTAATTTGTGCCTGGTTTCCACTGGGGCCTCTCTGATTGCTACTATTATATCTGTGGTTGACTCTAGGTTATGAATTGTAAATGAAAAGTGAAGATGAGAAAATACCCTACTAAAAATAATGAACTCCCAGGGCAGTTATTCAATTGTGGCTGCAGATTCCAGACTCTAGGAGTTATTATAAAAGGAGGTGTGCTGGTTTGAAATGATGTATACACCCTAGAAAAGCCATGTTTTAATCCTAATTCCATTTTGTAAAGGCAGCCATTTCTTCTAATCCCTATTCAGTATTGTATGTTTGAAACTGTAATTAGATTATCTCCCCAGAGATGTGATTTAATCAAGAGTGGTTGTTAAACTGGATTAGCTGGAGATGTGTCTCCACCCATTTGGGTGGGTCTTGATTAGTTTCTGGAGTCCTATAAAAGAGGAAACATTTTGGAGAATGGGAGCGATTCAGAGAGAGCAGAGCAGAACCACATAGCCACGAGAAGTAGAGTCCACCAGCCAGCCACCTTTGGAGATGAAGAAGAAAAATGCCTCCTGGGGAGCTTCATGAAAGAGGAAGCCAGGAGAAGAAGCTAGCAGATGATGCTGTGTTCACCATGTGCCCTGCCAGACGAGAGAGGAACCCTGACTGTGTTTGCCATGTGCCCTTCCACTTGAGAGAGAAACCCTGAAGTTCATCTGCCTTCTTGAACCAAGGTATCTTTCTCTGGATGCCTTTGATTGGACATTTCTACAGAATTGCTTTAATTGGGACATTTTCTTGGCCTTAGAACTATAAACTAGCAATGTATTAAATTACTCTTTTTAAAACCCATTCCATTTCTAGTATATTGCATTCTGGCAGCTAGCAAACTGGAACAGGAGGTTCCCCCAAAAGCTGCTTCCTCACCCCCACCCATATTCAGGCAAATTAGTGGGAACATACGGGCATGCAAATCCCACCATGCATACATACCCAGCTCCTGCCTCTCCCAGAATTTCCCCTCCATCCGGAACTTTTCAAGGTTCTTCAATGATTGACAATAAGCATAATCTGGGGATTCATGGATGGCTTCTCAGTCTAACCAGATGAGGCAATGCCTGAGCTGCATCTTGAACTGGGATGGATACAGATACAGAAATGTGGGAAGGGCTTTCTGGGCACAGGAACAACATGAATAAAGTCACCAAGTCATGAAACAGAATGGTCTGATGAGTTCTGGGCAAGTGCAGGCAGTGGGAGTGGCCAGAGATGAGACTGGAGAAGTTCCAGGGACCAGCTCACAACATCCCTTGTAAATCATACATATGTTCCAGAATTTGGTATTTCTCTAATCGTTCTCTGTGGAACATCTGCAACAGGAGTTCCTTGGGTAACTTTTAAGCAAGACCAGTCCTAAGACCCCACTCCAGATCTGCTTATGAGAGAAGCTATTGGGGTGGGATTCCAACTCTGAATGTGCATCGAGTGTCCCAGGTGAAGTGGATGCTCACTTAAGTGTGCCAACCGCTCCTCAGGTTGCTAGGAGAGTGTATCAGTTAAGACTGAATCTAACTTGAGTAACGGAAACCAAGACGCAAATATTTATAAAATAGGGATTTTTTTCCCTTGCATAACAAGAAGTCATAAGAAGAAACTAGACAGACTTCTTGTGCTTGCTCCAGAAAGTCATCAAGTAAACAGGTTGCTTCCAGCTTCCCTACTCTACCAACCTTAACATATGACTTTCATTTTCCTGGAGTCAGGGTATCTCCTCCAAGTCCTCCAAGCATCTGTCCTGTGTGGTGGACAGAAAGGAAGAGGGAAGGGCAAAGGGTGCTTTGTACCAGTTTAATCCATTCCTTCTTATCAGGAAAACTATAGCTTCCCTAGAAGCCCCCACGCAGTAAACTTCTGTTTACATCGCATTGACCAGAAAGAACCTGGTCACAAAGCTTCCAGGGAATCTGGAAAACAGGATTTTTAACTAAGCATGTTGCCACCCCAAGCAAACCGGAAAAGAAAAAGGAGAGATTGATACAAGATTAACAAAGAAACTGGTTGTCCAGGAGCCTGGAAGGCTTTTAAGCAAGGTTGACCCGAGTGTGGATTTCAATCATTCTCAGTACAGAGTAGAGATGGATGGACATCGGACAAGCCAGAAACAGAGGGACCAATAGGAGGCTACTGTAGCCGACCAAGTGAAAGATGGCAATGATTTGGCTGCAGCAGTGGCTGGGTGGATGGATTCAAGAAATATTTAGCAAGTAAAACCAACAAAACTTGACTGATTGTAAGACATCAAAATGGGAGAACAGGCAGGATGGGAATGGATGACATGGAGCAAAGGAAAGGAGGAAAGGAGGCACCAAGGATGTCAGTAAAGTTTCTAGCTTCAATTATTGGGAGGATGATGCCATCCATAAAAGAGAATGGGGCCACAGGGAGAGGAACATTTATTTAGTTTGGAACAAGCTGTTTTGCCAGAAAGATGGAATCTTAGCATCTCAGGTGAGAGTTGAAATCACAGAGTGAATGCAATTGTCAAGGGGCACAAAGTTAGAAAAACAGTGGGCCACAGAGCTTTGAGTATCCTAACATCAAGTCTGTTGCATCTCCAATGACTATTTGAAAGTAGACTAGAGAGAGTAGAAGCAGAATCCTCCCATTTCCAAAATCTCACCAGGTCTAGGGTAAGGACCACCCCTCTGGGAAACCTTAGAAGATCTTGCTCTTGTCTGTAATGAAAAAGCAAATAATAATAGAAACTATAGCAATAACAGCAAAATAATAATAGCTAACACTATAAAAACACAACTGCTCTCTTATCCCCATTTGACAAATGAGAAAACCAAGGTTCAGGAAATGAAATTACTTTCTCAAGGACACTCAGCTATTCAGGATCAAAGACAGTAGCTAACCCCAGATCTGGCTCCAGAGTTCTGTCTTTTAGTGACTATGTAAAACCACTTTCCCAGCCCAAAGCATTTTCTAGAATGAGCATAAATTATTATATCTTGGTCTTATATCCCCTGTTGAATTGCTGCTTAAGAGTTGAATAACTATTGAATGAAAGAATTAATGTAACCTCAAATTGGCCCCTAGGTTTAAATGCAGACATACTCCTCGAACTCTTAGATTCATTCACACCCCATTGACCCTAATTCCACCTCAGGGACCAGTTTTGTACCAGGTGGATAGTTATGAAATTTTGTTTATAATTATCCTGTTTTCTGAGATGAAAAAAGGACTAGTTCAGTTTATTAATGAACCACAAGTACTGTTATGGGAAACTAATGTTATCAAGTGGCCACTACTGATTTGAGCATACAAATTTTATTTCTTAATGACAAAAAAAACAAACGAACAAGCTAGTTTTCCTAAGCATGATAAAGTAGTGGAATAAATGGAATGGGCTCCTGCTTCCAAAGGAAAACATGAATAAGCTATTAGAGACTCAAGTCCTGGTACCATCTGGGCAGAGATGGACCAGGGCAGAACAGGGCCTGGCTTTTTTTTTTTTTTGGCTTTTAAAAAGGGGAATTTAATAAGTTGCTAGCTTACAGTTTTAAGGCTGAGAAAATGTCCCAATTAAAACAAATCAATAGAAATGTCCAATCTAAGGCATTCAGGGAAAGACACCTTTGTTCAAGAAGGCCAATGAAGTTCAGGGTTTCTCTCTCAAGTAAGAAGACACATGGCGAAGACAGTCATGTTTTCTCTCTCAGCTGGAAAGGCATCTGGTGAACACGGCATCATCTGCTAGCTTCCTCTCCTGGCTTCCTGTTTCATGAAACTCCCCGGGAGGGGTTTTCTGTCTTCATCTCCAAAGGTCACTGGCTGGTGGTCTCGGCTTCTCATGGCTATGTCATTCTGCTCTCTCTGAATCTCCTTCATTCTCCAAAATGTTTCCTCTTTTATAGGATTCCAGTAAAGTAATCAAGACCCACCTAGAATGGGTGGAGACACGTCTCCACCTAATCCAGTTTAACAACCACTCTTGATTGAGTCACATCTCCAAGGAGATGATCTAATTAAAATTTCAAACATACTGTGTTGAAAAGGGATTAGAAGAAATGGCTGCCTTTAGAAAATGGGATTAGGATTAAAACATGCCTTTTCTAGGGTGCATACATCCTTTCAGACCAGCACATTCCACCTTCCGGATCCTAAAAAAGAGAAGTTTTTCCCATATACAAGATACATTAATTCCATCACAATATCAGAAAACTTAAACCATTCCAGTAATATTACAAATATAAGACAAGGTTAAAAGCAGTACAAAGTGAGTTACATGCATGGTCTGTCCTAAGGCAAAATTCTCCTCAGGCTCAGACCTATAAAACTCAAACAATTATTTACTCCCAACATACAAAGGAGGAACAGTCATAGGATGCATATATCCATTTCCATAGGGAGGGATTGGAAGGAGCACAGGGTCACAGGACCCAAGCAGTTTCGAAAACCTGCAGGGTAAAGCCCATTAGATTTCAAAGTCTGAGAGTCATTTATCTTCTGGGCTTTAGAAAGCAGCAGTCCCACCCTTTCTAAGGGCCTACACAGAGGCCTGCCTTTCTCCGAACATAATCTTGGGGGACATTGGGGAGACCACCTTTTTCTCAGCTCCACCCTCTCCAAGCATCGGGTCTGCACCAGGGCTCTCTGCCATCTCTGGGGCACATGCCCAACCCCTCCATGTGGTGGCAGCCAGGCTCTCCCCAAACCCCAAGGACTGTGCTACACCTTCTCCAAGGCCTGAGGCGGCATGACTCTTCCACTGCAATGAGGTAGGAGGACCACATTCTGCCTTTGGGGCAAACTCGCCCTCTCCACGGCTTGGGTGGGTCCGCTCTCCTGGCCCAAGGTTACTGGACTTCAGACCTCAACCTCCCTGGCGTTGCCTCTGAAGTTATTTTTCCTCCAATGTGTCGCTTCTCTGAGCCTCCGAGTCCAGACTGGCAGTGGCTCTGTTTATACAGGTCCCATAGCACTCTCGTTGGCTTTCTATGCAGTAGCCTTGGATCATGCCCATCAGACATAAGGAGTTTCCACAAATCCTTCCTGGATAACTCAATGTCCAATCCTGCTTTTCCCTGAAATGGCTGGCTGGTTCCACATTTGGTTAAATCCTCATGTGGGGCACCACTCTCTGGGGTCTCCCCTCCTGGAAGCCCAGAGTTTTCCAAAACATCAATTTCTATTTTTTTTTGTACCCAAGAGTTCAGTTCTCAGCTTATCTCTTTCCTGTTGCATTTCACTATAAGCTGTGAGAAGAAACCAGGCTGCCCTTTTCACATTTAATTTGGAGATCTCTTCTACTAAATATCCAAGTTCACGGCTTTTAAAATCTGCCTTCCAACCAAAGCCACTAGTCAATTTTGCCAGATTATCTGCTATTTTAAAACAAGTTTCACCTTCCTTCCAGTTTGCAATAACACGTGCCTCATTTCTGTCTAAGGCCTTATCAACAGTATCTTTAGAGTCCACATTTCTACCAACAATCTCTTCAAAGCATTCTAGGCCTTCTCTATCAGGCTTCTTACAACTCATCCAGAATCTTTCCCTTATCCATTTAAAAAGCTGTTTCAACATGTTTGATATTTGCAAACTACAGCTGCACCCCACTCCTCTGGCACCAAAATCTGTTCTAGTCTGCTAGCTGCCGGAATGCAATGTACCAGAAACGGGATGGCTTTTAGAAAGGGGAATTTAATAAGTTGCTAGTTTACAGTTCTAAGGCCGAGAAAATGTCCCAGTTAAAACAAGTCTATAGAAAGTCCAATCTTATGCATCCAGGGAAAAATACCTCGGTTCAAGAAGGCCGATGAAGTTCAGGGTTTCTCTCTCAAGTAAGAAGGCACATGATGAACACAGCCTGGGTTTCTCTCTCATCTAGAAGGCATGTGGCAAACACGATGTCATCTACTAGCTTTCTCTCCTGGCTTCCTGTTTCATGAAGCTCCCCAGGAAGCATTTTCCTTCTTCATCTCTAAAGGTCACTGGCTGCTAGACCCTTTGCTTCTTGTGATTATGTTAGTCTCTGCTCTCTCAGAATCTCTCTCCAGGGCCTATTTTTGACGACTGAAGCAGCGATGATGGGAGAGGCCTCAAAAGAAGGCTGAAATGTAGACGGTTGACTGACGCCACCACAGGGCATGTCCTACTTGTTCATACCTTGTGCCCTGCCTCATACTGCTGGCTCTCCCCAGGCTTTTGGAAGGACTCAATCATATGTCTGGTCCATGACAAACTTATGAACATCACATCCGATGCCAACCACATCCACTTCAACATTGAGAGAAGATATCTGAGAGCCAAGAGTAGGATATTCAAAGAGTTGAATTTCCTTTCTTTCACCTGTATCTCCCAAATAGGTTTCTTCTACCCCTTTAAGAGCTGAGTTCTCTATCCCATTTTTCCATGCAGTATGGGAAGGATTAAGATAAGTTTGTTCTTTCCTGCCCTCAATTCCTCTAGCTAACTCAGAGACCAACCTCCAGACTCCTATGAATGAAACTCTAGTTTGCTCTTCAGAATACCCTTGTTATGTTAATTTAGGGGCCATAATAAATCTGGAGTGAAATATGTTTGCTGCACATGCTAATTTGTTCTAGGAGAATATTAATTAGCTTTCCAAAGCAAAAATTACAGCTGTTAAAGATCTGAAAGGTCATTCCTTACCTGCTCTGAAGGAAAAGATGAGTGATTGTCTGCTGGAGGAGGGAGGGATGGGGAGTAAAGTACAAATATTTGACCCCAGTGAGGTGTCACGCACTGTGCTGGGGACCGAAAAATTCAGGCTTTTCACAAATCCCAGACCCCATCCATGGATCTTAAATTACTGCTGACAGTGTAAATAACAACAACAACAACATCTTCCACTTTTTGAGCAATTACCAAGTATGTGATACTGTACTAGGGCTTTAAAGTAGTAATTCATTTAATCTTCACAGCAACTCTACAAGGTATAAGTACTATGTCCCATTTTATGGGTGAGGATAGTAAGGCACTAGAGGATTTAAATAACTTTTCTGACTTCTAGTTCTGGTCAAACTAGAGTAACAGGGACCAGATATACTTTCTTTCCTGAAACAACTGGAAAACCAAACAAATACAGGAAGCAACAGCTCTGGAGGTATTGAACATGAGTCAATGTAGGACTACAATTCGTAAAGAGTGGAAACAAATGACGTGAGCCCAATGATTGCCCAAGCTTACCGTCTAGAGAAAGCTGCCAGTCCACAATGCAGACGGGGTAATCCACACAGGGCTCAGCCCATTGCTTGAGTTGAAGAGACGGAACTGGAACCCAGGGACGTCAAGGTGGCTAGAGTCATCAGGGCAGCGTACCAGAGAGGAGAGAGCTGCCCAGAGAGAGCACTCTGGAGTGCTGTTGTTCAGTTTCCTGACTAGCAACCCAGTGCACCTGTGTGAGGAAACTACCTGAGGGTGGCCAGAGTGGGGTGGGGGTGGAGGTGGTGATAGGGAAGGAACCACCTGAAAGAATTAGAGGAAACGCTGCTCACCGTTCACCCAGGAATGGGAATCATGTCTGCTCCCGATAGCTAGAGTGGGAACATCTCATAATTTATATGGCATTCATTAGAGAGTACTAAGAAGAGTATTGTCTCCATAGCAGGGAAATTGGCAGTAGGCTAAACATTGCTTTGGTGCCACCTACCTAACATACTTAAAAGGAAGTCCAGAGAGGATCAAACTGCTTCCAAGTAGCTTAACTACATTCCAGATGAAAAGTCTCAAAAATATATTTGAGAAATAGATAAGTGTAACGTGGCCATGCAAAATGCTTAAGTGGATGGACTAAATGTGTAAAAGTTAAAAAACTGTGCACTTTACCATTATAATGGTTTCAATTATACTAAAATAAAATGGTCTTCAGGGAGAGAGAAAGATCTTTGGGTGGGCGTATGCTTGTTTGTGTATTTATTTTAGGATTACAACAATATCTAACATATAGAAAAGTAAAATTTTACAATGCCTGTAATTCAAAAAAAAAAAAAGGCAGGTATGCAGGAAAATGAGAAAAATCAATAAAATTTGACCCAGAAATAGCATAGATGATAAAATTAGTTGGTCAGGATATTAAAATAGTCATTATAATTGTATTCTGTATGTTCTAGAAACTTGAGGAAAGATTAAACATGTTAAACAGATGTTGGAATCTAATTGGAATTCTAGAAATGAAAACCATAATATTCAAGATAAAAATATATCAGATGAGATCACTGCAGGTCAGATATCAGGGAATAAAAGACGAGTGAACTTTCTGACATCATAACAGAACATATTCAGCATTAAACAAAGAAAAAATACTTAAAAATTAGCCAGATATCTGGGAACTGTGGGACAACTTCAAATAGCAAAATGTACATGTAATTCCAAAAGCCACAATAATATAACTTCATACCCAGTAGGCTGGCAATGAAGTAGTACTTAGGGGGGAATTTATAGCATTCAATGCCTATATTAAAAAAGAATAGTCTCAAAAACATTGCAAAAACTACAGTCCAATATGCCTCAGGAACATAGATGCAAAAACTATTTAAAAATTTTTAGTGACTTTGAATAAAAAAATACAGAAAACAGATAAATACACTATGACCAAATGGAGTGTATCCCAGGAATGCAAAGTTGGTTGGCATTAAAAAACTGATCAATGCTTCAACAAATATCCTGGGAGAACTGGATAGCCATATCCAAAAAATGAAAGAGGACCTTATACAAAAATTAACTCAAAATGGATCAAAGACTTAAGGAGCTAGTATCATAAAATTCCCAGAAGAAAATGTAAGAAAACATTTTCAAGAATTTGTGGTAGGAAGTGGTTTCTTAGATTTCACACCCAAAGCACAAGCAGCAAAAAAAA
>PVIY010058995.1:0-12229 GCA_004026745.1 Myrmecophaga tridactyla | reverse complement strand
GAAACAGAATGGCTTTTAAAAAGGGGAATTTAATAAGTTTCTAGTTTACAGTTCTAAGGTCGAGAAAATGTCCCAATTAAAACAAGTCTGTAGAAATGTCCAATCTAAGGCATCCAGGGAAAGATGCCTTGGTTCAAGAAGGCCAATGAAGTTCTTGGTTTCTCTCTTAAGTGTTAGGGCTCATGTCAAGCACAATCACGGTTTCTCTCTCATCTGAAAAGGCATGTGGTGAACACACAGTCAGGGTTCATTTCTCATCTGGAAGGGCACATGGTGAACACGGAGTCATCTGCTAGCTTCCTCTCTTCTGGCTTCTGGTTTCATGAAGCTCCCTGGGAGGCATTTTCCTTCTTTATCTCCAAAGGTCTCTGGCTCATGGACTCTCTGCTTTGTCTTGCTGCAGCATTTTCTGCTCTCTCCGAATCTCCTTCATTCTCCAAAATGTTTCCTCTTTTATAGGACTTCAGAAACTAATCAAGACTCACCCAAATGGGTGAAGACATGCCACTACCTAATCCAATTTAACAACCACTCTTGATTAAAACACATCTCCAGGGAGATGGCCTGATTACAGTTTCAAACATACAGTATTGAATAGGGATTATTCTGCCTTTTTGAAATGGGATTTTGATTAAAACATGGCTTTTCTAGGGGACATATATCCTTTCAAACCAGCACAGGGCCCTAACAGGAAATTTTGTACCTTCAGCTTGTTGGCTTCAAAAAATTACTGTTATTTGGATTGTTATTTATAATGGTACATTTACTTTCTATTTAGTTATGTGTAAAAGGCAGATTCAGCAAGTTAGCTTTCTACCACTAGTCTTGATTTGCATGTTTTAGATTAAAAAGCATTTAAAAGTAATATTAAGTGAGAATAATAAAAGTAATTAATTCTCTAAATCTTTCACCCATACTTTACTAATCGATAAAGTTGTTGGTTTGTTGCGTTGTACTTCATATAGGTGCTGATTCAGTGAGGGGCTTGTTCTGGTTCTTAGGGTGGTCTAAGCTGTGTGTACTCCAGGAAAACATGTCCTTAAAGTTGATGCATTCCTGTGGGTGTGAACCCATTGAAATAGGACCTTTGATGTTACCTCAGTTAAGGTGTGGCCCAGCCCTATTAGGACCATCACTGGAATCCTTTATAAGTGGAATAAAATTCAGACCCAGAGAGAGAAAGCCAGGGAAGCAAGAACCCAGAAGAGAATAGAGAGGCCAGGAGAGGCTGTGCTGCCTTGACCTGTGACCGAGGAGCCAGGGTTACTGGCAGCCAGCCCAAGAATGTTAGTCTCTGGGGAGAAAGTGTCGCTTGATGCCGCCTTAATTTGGGCTCTTTTTTAGCCTCAAAGCTGTGAGAAGATAAATTCCCATTGTTTAACCTGACCCATTTCATGGTGTTTGAGCAGCTAAGAAGCTAAAGCAATACTGTGCTAGCATCCTGTTTAAATATAGAGCCAGCATTAGATGAGCAGATTTAGGGTTCCCAAAGGTTTTTGGCGACGTTATCCTATTTAACTTTGGTTTTCTTGCTCTGTGACACTAATGCTATAAAAGGATTCCACTAAATTCTCTCTACATACTTTTATTTGGTGTTTGTCTATTTCTAATCCTGAATGTGATTGGTTTAGAAAGTGAAGATACACACATGTACTCTACATTTGTGAAATATAGCACTTGGAATTGGTTCATATTTGATAATCACATTAAAATAATAGGCACTAGTGAGGTGCAGGGGTAGTTCAGTGGTAGAATTCTCACCTGCCATGTGGGAGACCTGGGTTTGATTCCTGGCCCATGCATTCCCCCCCCCCAAAAAAAAATTTAACGTATGGTGCTGCAATAACAAGAAAGTCACATGGAAAGAGAATGAAATGTGGCTCTCACCATACAGCATACAAAAAATAATTAGCTAATGGGCCACTTGATAACTCTTTCTTATTTGTTTGTTTTTTTAACTTTTTTTATTGTGAAATATGTATACAAAAAAAATTTCCAAGTACATTTTAACAAGTAGCTATAGAGCAGATTTTAAAGTTTGATGTGGATTACAGTTTCACGATTTTTCATTTTCTCTTCTAGCTGCTCTAAGACACTGGAGACCAACAGAAGTATCAATATAATGGTTCAGCAGTCATACTCATTTGTTAAATCCTGTCTCCCTGTTATACTCCTCCTCTTTAAATACCATAAATACATAAAAGCAATAAATTTCAAAGTATATTGCGACAAATAGTTGTAGAACAGATTTCAGAGTATGGTATGGGTTACAGTTCCACAATTTTAGACTTTTATTTCTAGCTGCTCTAAGGTACTTGAGGCTAAAAGAAATATCAGTATAATGATTCAGCGCTCACACTCATTTGTTAAACCCAAACTTCTCTGTATTACTCCACTGTCACCTTTAATCTTTCTCCCACTCTTTACGGGTATTTGGGCTATGCCCATTCTACTTTTTCATGTTGGAAGGGGCTGTCGATAATATGGGATGGGGGATGGAACTAGCTGATGTTCTGGAAGGGCTGGTCCCCCTATATTTCAGGACTTATTTGGTCCAGGGACCCATCTGGAGTTGTAGGTTTCTGGAAAGTTATCCTAGTGATGGAACCTGTGCAGAATCTTAATGCCCTAAGTGTTCTTTAGGATCGGCAGGAATAGTTTTGTTTGGGGTTTGGCAGGTTATGATAGGTACCAGTGTCTAACTGAAGCATGCAAAAGAGTGACTCCAGAGAAGCCTCTTGACTCTGTTTAAACTCTCTCAGCCATTGATACCTTATTTGTTACATTTCTTTCCCCCCTTTTAATCAGGATGGCATGTTGATCCCATGGTGCCAGGGCCAGACTCATCCCTGGGAGTCCGCTCCCACGCTGCCAGGGAGACTTTCATCTCTGGATGTCATGTCCCATGGAGAGGGGAGGGCATTGGTTTCAGTTGCAGAGTTGGGCATAGAGAGAGAAAGCCCACATCTGAGCAACAAAAGTAGTCCTCTGGAGGTGACTCTTAGCCATACCTATAGGTAGGCTAAGCTTCTCCACTACTCTTTTTTATTTTCAATTAAGTAAAATGACATGGGATTTATACATATGGCCTTTGAATTTGGTTTTTATGTGGCTTTTTGTCTAAGACAAGTGGTGGTGGTTTGAAACTGTATGTACCCCGTAAAAGCATGTTCTTAAATTTAATCCATTCCTGTGGGTTTGGACCCATTGTAAGTAGGACCTTTTGAAGTGTCTGTTTCAGTTAATGTTTTACCTACTCCATTCAGAATAGGTCTTAATCCTCTTACTGGAGTCCTTTATAAATGGAATGAATCAGGGGGTGGGGCGGGGGGAAGGTAGCCATGGAAGCAAGAAGCTGAAAACAGAAAAGCCTGGAAGAGAGGGAGAGACCAACAGATGCCGCCATGTGCCTTGCCATTTGGCAGAGGAGCCAGGGATCACTGGCAACCACTCTTTGGGAAGAAAGCAATGCCTGGATGATGCCTTCATTTGAACATTTTTCTCATCCTCAAAACTGTAAGCTAATAAATTCCCATCGTGAAGCCAACCCATTTCATGGTCTCTGTTTTCAGTAGTGTAGAAAACTTATACGGGTTTTTTTTTTTCTTTTTGCATGGGCAGGTACCGGGAATCAAACCCGGGTCTCTGGCATGACAGGTGAGAACTCTTCCTTATACAGGTTTTGATACCAGGAGTAGGTGCTGTTATTTCGAATATCAAAAACGTGGAAATGGCTTTGGTTAATAATGGAGGCTGGAAGAATGGTGAGTGGTTTGATGGAAAAGGCTTAGACTGCTTTGAAGGGACCATTGGTAGAAATATGGGCACCAGAGGTACTTATGAGGCCTTAGAGATAATGAGTGTGTTGTCAGAAACTGGAAGAAAGATGACTCTTGTTTTCGTTAAACTTTTTTTATTGTATAGTATAACATATATACAAAGCAAAGAAATAAAAAAGCAATAGTTTTCAAAGCACTCTTCAACAAGTAGTTACAGGCCAGATCTCAGAGTTTGTCATGGGCTACCATATGATCCTCTCAGATTTTTCCTTCTAGCTGCCCCAGGATATAGGAGGCAATGACTCTTGTTTTAAAGTGGCAGAGAACTTGGCAAAATTGAGTTCTTATGTAGAATGAAGTTGAATATTTAGCTGAGGAGATTTCAAAGCTAAATGTGGAAAGCAAAATTTGCTTTCTCCTGATAACTGATAGTAAAACGTGAGAGGAAAGGGATAAGCTGAGAACTGAACTCCTAATCAGAAAGAAACCCAGAAGTTGATGGTTTGCAAAATTCCGAGCTTCCAAAAAACTAGTCCCCCGTGAATAGTTCTCTGTGTGTTGGTTTAACTGAACGTGGAACCAGTTAGCCATTTTAGTGCAGGTTGGGTTTGGAAATGTAGTTATCCAGAAAGGATTTGTGGAAGATTGTTTTGTTAGGTGGTTGGAATCCTGTGTACTATTACACGTGAAACCCAACTAGTTTTCTTGTAAGATCTGTCTGAATGGAACTACTTCCAGCCTGGACTAAAAGAACAGAAAAGGGACAGATTGAAGGAAAATTGACATCAAGGACAGAACCATGGAAGCTAAGGTCTGGATTGAAGACATTTTCTTGGGCTAAGAGAATGAGCTTCATCACTGTGTGGGAAGGATGAATCTGTGCCAGCACTTGGAGAGGGTGGGCCTTCTGCCCGGTTGTTCAGGAGGAGTGTTTCCGCCCCACTTGTCTCAGATGCCTGGGGAATTGCAGAGAGTCCGGATGCCACCCCAGTGTTTGAAGAGAGTGGCGCCTAGGATCAGGCCGCCGTCCTGGTGCTTGTGATGTGGGCCCTTCACCCAGTTGTGGGGAGAGCCATATGGCCACTGTGCAAATGTTTGGAAAGGGGAGGATCGCTGCTCCTTCTCTGGATGAATCTCATACCTTGAAACCTAATGGAATATGCCTTGTAGGGTTTTGGAATTATTTGGGTCCCACAACCTTGCTTATCTTATAATTTCTCCATTCTGGAATGAAAATGTTTATGCTGTGATTGTCCCTCATTTGTGTACTGGAAGTAGTGACTTGTTCTCTAAGTTTCACAGGTCCACAGACTGATAGGGGTGGACAGACCACACCTGTAACTGACATCGATGAGACTTTGTACTCAGTGTTGCTGCTGAAATGATTTAAGGCTTTTGAAATATTGTAGTGGAATGGATGTATTTACATATGGAAAGAATATGTCCATAGTTTTTTTTGGACTTTTGAATTTAAAAAAGACCAAGGTTCAAAGCTCTTTTTTATCCTTTGGACAATATTTTGGTTTTCTATTAATGCCTAACACCCCAAATTTAGTGGCTTAAAATAACAGTCTATTATTACCTCTCATGGTTCTGTGGTTGACAGGGCTCAGCTGATCAGTTCTTACTTGGGGTCTTTCGTGCAGCTGCATGACGGATGGTCTTTTCTCTTGTGTGTTGTCTCAGTGCTCCTCCACATGGCCAGCAGAGTAGTCTGGACTCATATGGCTGCTCAGGCTTCCCAGTCAGGAGCTGAAGCTCCAGGCCATTAAGGGTTCTGTCGGGAACTGGCCCAGCATCACTTCTGCCTTTTTCTGTTGGGTAAAGAAGTCACAGGGCTCCTCAGATTCAAGGAGGGGAGAAGTAAACTCCGTCTCCTAAAAGGGAATGGGAAGGGCATATTGCAGAAGAGCACACGTTCTGAGAGATTGTCTGGGGACCATCTTTGGAAAATAAAATCTGCCACAGATTACTTACTTCACTTTCTTATTTGTAAAATAGAAAGAAATAATGTTCATTTTACAGAATAGTTGAGAGGAACAGCACAATGCCAAGTAAATTATAGGTGTTTAATAAATATTAGTATACTTCCCCTAATTCCCTAACATAATAAGTCATTTCTAATGTTTAACTTTTACTTAGGGGTGGTCCCAGTTTGTTCAGTACGTGGCTTGGTTAATAGTTTATTGATCTGTGTTTCTCAGACTGATGTAACTTTAAACAAAAAGTTGTATCGTGGAAAATTTCAAATAATAAAAATAGAATAGTATAATAAAGCCACATGTACCCAGTTTCAACAATTACCAACTCATAGCCAGTCTTATTTCATCTCTACCCTCATCTGGCATCCTGCCCCTGAATTATTGTGAAGCAATTGATACAGCTTTTGAGACTTTGGAGTGAATTGGTGGCATCCTTGGTATAGCTGGTAATCAGGAGAAAGCTAGTGACTAGTGTGAATCCAGAAGAAAAGTGGTGGTACCAAGTGGAGTACTAGGAGGCCTTTAAAAAGAAAACATAGAAACTGGACAGTAATGCCTTTAGAGTATCATTTTGGAGTTTTCAGTTTTAGTGGTTGTGCCAGTTTGAAAATATTATGTACCCCAGAAGAACCATGCTTTAATCCTGATTCAGTACTGTGTAGAAGCATTTGATTAGATTATTTTCATGGAGATTTGGTGTGCACAATTGTAGGTGTGGCCTTTTGACTAGATGGAGATGTTACCCTACCCATTCCAAATGGGTCTTGATCAGTTTACTGGAATCCTTTAAAAGAGGAAACATTTGGGAGAGAGCCAGAAACAACAGAAATGACAGAGCCCACAGAAATTTCACAGCAGAGGTACACAGATGCTGACTCTTGGAGAACAGAGACACAGTTGTTTGGAGATACTTGGAGCCCAGCAGACGTCACCATGAGATATTAAGCAAGCCAGAATTGGGGGGAGCCAAGGGAAGTCAAGAGGTGAAAGGCAGCCCTGGAGAAGCCAAGTGAGGACCCCCCACAGGAACAGAGGCTGAAAGCAATAGAGCCCAGGAGCAAGGGACCAGCAGATGCCAGCCATGTGACCACTCAGCTAACAGAGGGGTTCCTGACTGTTCTAGTTTGCTAGCTGCCAGAATGCAACACACCAGAGATGGATTGGCTTTCAATAAAACGAGATTTATTTAGTTAATGTATAGTTCTTCGGAGGAGAGGCAGCTAACTTTCAACTGAGGTTCTTTCTTACGTGGGAAAGCACAGGGTGATTTCTGCTGGCCTTCTCTCCAGGCCTCTGGGTTCCAACTACTTTCCCCGGGGTGATTTCTTTCTGCATCTCCAAAGGCCTGGACTGAGCTACGAGTGCTGAGATGAGGTATGCTGAGCTGCTTGGGTTGTGCTGTGTTGCGCTCTCTCCTTTAAGCACCAGCCAATTAAATCAAACATCATTCATTGCAGCAGGCATGCCTCCTAGTCGACTGCAGATGTAAATCAGCAACAGATGAGGTTCACATGCCATTGGCTCATGTCCACAGCAATAGAACTAGGTACCTTCACCTGACCAAGTTGACACCTGAACCTAACTACCACATTGACCCATCAGCCTTTCTTGAATGAAGGTATCTTTCCCTGGATGCCTTAGCTTGGACATTTTTAAAGGCTTAGAACTGTAAACTTGTAACTTATTAAATTCCCTTTATAAAAGTTGTTCCAGTTCTGGTATACTGCATTCTGGCAGCATTTAATAAACTAAAACAGTGGAGGATCAAGAACTAGAAGTGAGAGAGGTTTCTGAGACCAGACTTTTGTACTTAGATCAGACCACTGAAGTATATAAAAGATAAGTGTGTATTTTGACTTTGATAATTAAAGAATAATAGCTAGTGAATTCTAAAAAGTTCTGTTTCTTATAATGTTGATTGCAGAAGGGACCGTGTACAACTGTGAGATTTGTTTGTTTTGTAACCTAGAATAATTCAGAGAATGTTTAGAAAGAGTTTTGGTTTTTCTTTTCTTTCCTGAATCAAAATAGAATTTTTTAGAAAGGTTTGGTTGCTGTTTGTAAATTAAAGAGTACCAAGCTGCAAGAAGAACTACATCCATTTCCATCATTCAGTTTATACCTCTGAGATGCCTTGTTCCAGTGAAGAAGCTGTTGTGGATGATGGTCAGGTTCCTCATACTTTATCTGGGCTCAGAAAGAGAAGACTTTTACACTTTTATACTCTAAGTCAGTTTGAGTCTTGCTTTAAAGTGCTTATGAAGCTGTCTTTTGAAATTATTTTGTCGTCACAACCATAAACATCATTTTAGAAGTTTAGATTCAATGTAGATGACCTTTTTACTCAATGATCGTCACCCCTACTCCATCCACTTCAGCTCCCTGCATGCACAGCTACCCCTTGGACCTTATGATCACCCAGAACAACAGTTCAGTGCCTGAAATCCCAGGTCAGGCCACAGCTTCTGTTTCTAGCTGTTTTAGCCCTTTATTTCTACTCTACCCATCCACTGACTGTATCCAGTTCAGGTACCTTGACCCCTCCTAGTGGTGAGGTGTGTGGCAAGTAATTTCGGCTTCCTTGTCCAGCTGGTATTTATTTTCTTAGGCGTGCAGTGGTAAACAGAACTGATGTGAGCCCTGCTGTTACGAACCTGAGAGCTTACTATGTGAAGACAGATATTAAAAAAGATTTACACAAATATAATTGCAAATTATGATAAATGCTATAAAGAAATGAACAGAGTGCTGAAGAAAATGTCATGAGAGGAAATCAGTCCAGATTGGGTAATTAAAGACCTTTCTGAAGTGACATTAAAATGGAAACTTAGAGGGTTAGAAGTCCCTTGCCATGCAAAATGCTAGGGGAATAGTGTTCCAGTTATAGAAAGCAGCATGTGAACTTGGTGAATTAGAAGGAAGGAAAGAAGGCCAATGTGGCCGGAATGCACTGAGGGAGAGAGCAGACAGCCTGAATTGAGGTTGACAAGTTAAGCAGAAACCAGAGCCTTGTAGGTCATGTTAAAGAGTTTGATTTTATTCTGTATTTTGAGAGATAATTAGAGGATTTTAAACTAGGGAATGGCATGGTCTCTTTTATGTTTTAACAAAGATTGTTCTACTTTTGATATGCAGAACAGAGAGAAAAAGCCTGTAATAAAATCAGACATTACTTAAAAGGAAGGGTATTTAGTGGCTAGAGCTAGTGCTGGCTAGGGCTAAGATAGTGGCAGTGAAGTAAGAGGTAGATAGATTTGAGAAATGTGTTGCAGGTAGGAGTGCTGGAACTTGATGGTTGGTGGATGTGGGAGATGCTAAAGAGAGAGGAGTCAGAGATGGCTCTTAGGTTTCCAGTATGAATAAATTGGTGTGCCACTTCTTCAGTTGTGTGTGTGTATGTGTGTGTATAGAGAGAAAAAAGAGAGACTATATATGTGATGATAAATGAATTTGGAATCAAATTACAAAAGTCTTCTAAGATGGAGATATATACCTATTTGGAAGTTGTTGAGATATGGGGATAGTTAAAGCAAGGGGAATACATGAGAGAGGAAAGGGAAGAAATAGGGCCCAGCATTATGACTTTGACACATTACAACTTTTTTTTTTTTTTTGACTTTAGACATAAGAGAATACATATTTAAGGTTAACGTTCTAAAGTCAGTCTCACTTGCATTCAGATAGGCCTTCTTAGGGATGGAGTTAGTGCTTCCTGAGAGAGTGTGGGGATGAAGAAATGGAGGGAAGGACTCAGGGATTTATATCATTTCTGTAGTACTTTAGTACTAGAGTAGTTCACAGTCTGCCCATTGTGTTTGTATGTCATCCTTCATGTGTGCAAGGAGATAAAAGGTTGAGAACTTCAGACCCGTAGGGTAAAGTTCTGTTTGGCATGTTATCTGAAGTTTTCCGTAGTCTAGTCCCCACCTCCCACATTCATCATATTAATCCCTGTTCTAGTTTGCTAGCTGCTGGAATGCAATACACCAGAAATGGAATGGCTTTTAAAAAGGGGAATTTAATAAGTTGCTGGTTTACAGTTCTAAGGCTGACTAATTGTCCCAATTAAAACAAGTCTATAGAAATGTCCAATCTAAGGCATCCGGGGAAAGATACCTTGGTTCAAGAAGGCCAACGACGTTCAGCGTTTCTCTCACAGCTGGAAGGGCACATGGCGACCATGGCAGCATCTGCTGGCTTTCACGTCGCTCTACGGAAGGGACTCTCTCCAAAATGTTTCCTCTTTTAAAGGATTCCAGTTAGCAATTCCATCTTCAGTGGGTGGAGACACACCTCCATGGAAATCATCTAATCAAAAGTTACCACCCACAACTGAGTGGGTCACATCTTCATGGAAACAATCAAAATGCTCCCACCCAGCAGTATTGAATGAGGATCAAAGGGCATGGCTTTTCTGGGGTCCACCACAGATTCAGACCAGCACACTCCCCTCTAGCCTCCACGCATGCTACATTTATCTTCATGGTCCTTAACCCATACTTTCCTTTTAAATTTAACAAACATTAATTTTTTAGTTCTCTATTTCAGACAAAGCCTCCCCTGTTTTCCCAGGCAAATTTATCTCCTTGATGTAAGGGATTGGTCTGTTCTTCTCTGTATCCCTTTTAAGTAAGCATTTTAATGCTTGAGTTATCATTTTGATTGTCTTTTCTTAAGCATCCTAATACAGCATTATAGCACCTTTTGATAAGACAAAGTTTAGAATTCAGAAAGTATAGGGAACAAGAAAATATTTGAAAATGTCTTTCCCATGTCTATTATAATAAGATGTTCAAAGTATACCTTTTTTTTTTAAATCTTGGGCATCATTTATTTTTTGTTAATTTTTTTAATTGTGGAAGTTGTAGGTTTACAGAAAAGCCATGTAAAAAATACATTGGTGATGCTAGTGCTGAGAGTGTGGACAGCAGTGACAACCCTGTTGAACCCCCTCAGTCTACAGTGATTGCTGTCAGATATGTGTCCAAGGAGAAAGTCATCAGGCAGATGCTCTGGCATAAAAAAATGGAGGGCCACCATGTTCATGCTGGCACCATCCTTGGGACTCAGCACCATTTCCGCTGGCACCCAGGAGCCCACATGGGGCTGGGGAAAAGGTGCCCGTATGCCTTGGAGGAGGGGGTGATCTTCTATACTGAGGAGGTCTACATTCCCAATTCCAGCAGGTCTGAGGCTGCGGATCTGGTCACCAAGCTGCTGAAGGGCACTGTGCTCTATAAGATTTTTATCCACGTGGTTCCGACCAAGCCTGTGTGCACCTTTAAACTGGTAACCATGCTTTGAGCTCCTGATTGAGGCCACCAGTCAGAGGCTGGAGCCCATACTAGGAGACAGTGATGCCAGAAAAGGTCAAGGGTTGGGTGCCAACAGGCCCTGAGGAGCAGGTATGCATGATGGTGACTTTTCAGGAGGCTCTGTGAAGTGATGGGCTGGGAAGCCCTTGGGGAGACCTGACCTGGGACCAATAATAAATTTTGCTGGAGTAAAAAAAAAAAAATCAGTGTTCCTGTAACTCCCAGGGAGCATACCCTCAGAGAACCTCTTTTGTTGCTCAGATGTGGCCTCTCTCTCTCTAAGCCAGTTCAGTAGGTGAACTCACTGCCCTTCCTACCACGTGGGACATGACTCCCAGGGGTGTAAATCTCCCTGTTCCTGGAAGGACTTCCAGGATGAGCCTGGACCTGGTATCACGGGATTGAGAAAGCCTTCTTGGCCATAAGAGGGAAGAGAGAGAAATGAGACAAAGTGTCAGTGGCTGAGAGATTTCAAACAGAGTTGAGAGGTTACCCTGGAGGTTATTCTTACACATTATATAGATATCCCTTTTTAGTTTTATGGTGTATTGGAGTGGCTGGAGGAAAGTACCTGAAACTGTTGACCTGTGTTCTGGTAGCCTTGGTTCTTTTTTTTTTTTAACATGGGCAGGCACCGGGAATCGAACCCGGGTCCTCGGGCATGGCAGGCAAGCATTCTTACCTGCTGAGCCACCGTGGCCCACCCGTAGCCTTGGTTCTTGAAGACGAGTGTATAAAGATATAACTTTTACAGTGTGTCTGTGTGATTATGAAAACTACTGTCTGATGCTCCTTTTATCTGGGGTATGGGCATGTGAGTAAAAAAACAAAGATAAATAAATAAATAATATGGAGGTATGAAGGGTAAAAAGTTGGGTAGATTGAAATACTAATGGTCAGTGAGAAGGAGGAGTAAGAGATATGGGATGTATGAATTTTTTTTTTTCTTTTTCTGAAGTGATATAAATGTTCTAAAAATGATCATAGTGATGAATACACAACTATGTGATATTATGAGCCATTACTTGTACACCATGTATGGAATGTTTGTATGTTAAGAATGTTTGTTTGTTTGTATGTTAAGTTTCATCAATAAAAATATAAAAAAAAATACACCTTCACACCTATAGCCGATTTTTTTTTTTTTTTTTTT
>PVIY010058994.1:0-12240 GCA_004026745.1 Myrmecophaga tridactyla | reverse complement strand
TGCTCTAGTCAAAATATAAATTTTGTGACAAATAAACATTTTTTGCTTTAGTCTCACACCTAAGGTGATATTTTAAAGTATTAATTATCATCTATTTTCAGCACCTTGCAATAATGACAATCCTTTGTTCTTCCTCATGCAAAAGCATTTTTAAAATTTGTACATTGTGCATTTCACTATTATTATACACTCCAGGCATGCAACCAAAAGAATTTAAGGAATAAATTTAACCAAGGCTACACAAGACCCATTCAGAGAAAACTATTGCTAAAAGAAATCAAAGAAGACCTAAATAAAAGAAAACACATACTGTATTCATGGATTGGAGGACTAAACATAGTTAAGATATCAGTTATACCCAGAATGATTTATAGATTCAATGCAATGCCAAATAAAATCCCAACAATTTACTTTGCAAAAATAGAAAAAACAATTTTTTTCCTGAATTTATTGAAAGGGCAGGCTGCCCTGTATAGCTAGAAATATCTTGAGAAAGGAATGAAGTGGGAGGTCTCAGACTACCTGACTTTAAAGCATATTACAAAGCTACAATGGTCAAAATAGTATGGTACTGACAGAAGGATAGATATATTGACAATGGAATTGATTTGAGTGCTCAGAAATAGAGCCTGTTCTCATCTCTGGAAAATTGATCTTTGATAAGGCAATCAAGACAACTCAAAACTGGGACAGAGCAGCCTCTTCAGTAAATGATGTTTGGAGAATTTGATATCTATATCTAAAAGAATGAAAGAGGACCCATATCTCACACCTTATACAAATAAACTCAAGATGGATCCAAGACCCAAATGTTAGAACTAAGACCATAAAACTTTTAGAAGAAAATGTAGGGAAATGTCTTATAGATCTTGTGATAGGAGTTGGTTTCCTAGACCTTATAGCCAATGAAAAAAGAAGTAGATAAATATGCCCTTCTCAAAATTAAACACCTTTGTGCATTAAAGTATTTTGTCAGGAAAGTAAAAAGGCAGCCTACACAATGGGAGAAAATATTTGGAAACCAGATATCAGGTAAGGGTTTAATATCCAGAATATATAAAAAGACTTTACAACTCAACAATAAAAAGACAAAACCCAACTAAAAATTGGGCAATAGACATGAACAGACAATTTTCAAAAGAGGAAATACAAATGGCTCAAAAACATGTGAAAAGATGCTCAACCTCCTTAGCTATTATAGAGAAATGCACGTCAAAAGCACAATGAGAAGACGGGCACAATGGCTTAGTAGGCAGGGTTCTCGCCTGCCATGCTGGAGACCTGGGTTCAATTCCTGATGCCTGCTCATGCAAAAAAGAAAGAAAGAAAATTTAAAACTACAATGAAATATCACTTCACACCCACTAGAATGGCCATTATCATTATTAGCTTGTCTAAACAAACTGTGGTATGTACAGATGATGGAATATTATGCAACTGTAAGATAGAATATCTCGAGGACATTATTCTGAGTGAAATTAGCTAGAACAAAAAGGAAAAATACTGTATGGTCTCACTAATATGAACTAATATTAATGAGTGAACTTTGAGAGTTAAAGTTGAGAGCACAAGTTTTCAGGAGATAGAAAGAGGATAGAGATTGGGCATTCGATGCTGATGGAATACAGAATGTTCAACAGGATTGATTTAAAAAGATGTAGAAATGGATAGTACAATATTATCTGGTGGTAGCACAATACGGTACATACACTGAATGAAGCTGAGTGCATGTATGGTTGAGGGGGGAGGGCTGGGGGCATGTATGACACCAGAAGAAAAGATACAGGATAAAGACTGGGATGGTGTAACTAGAATGGACAATGATGTTGATTAAATGTACTAATATAAGAATGTTTTTGCATGAGGAAGAACAAATGAATGTCATCATTGCAAGGTGGTAAAAATGAGATATTATATGGGGGGGATACACTGAATACAAACTAGGGTCTATAGTTAATGGTAACATTGTAATATGCTTTTATTGAATATAACAAGGGCACTATTCCAAAGCTAAATGTCAGTGGGGGTGTGCAAAAAGGTGGGAGAGGGGGGATATGCAGGAGAGGTATGAGAGTCTTTGTGGAAGATAAGGAAATGTCTTCAGATAGATTGTGGTGGTGAAGGCCTGGAAATGTGATTATACTGGGAACCACTGATTTATTTTATTTTATTTTATTTTTTTACTTAAGCTGGATTGTATGATGTGTGAATAAAACTGTTTAAAAATGAACAGAAATACAATTTCTGGAGGAAATGTAGAGAGAGAGGTGTATCTAGTCGCAGCTGGCAAGGAAGTAAATTGGTGCAGCCCCTCTGGAGGGCACAGTGGTGGCTCCACAGGAGGCTAGGGGTGGGGCTGCTGTATGATACTGCAACCCCGTTGTTAGGTGTCTACTTGGAGGAACTGAGAGTAGGGACACAAATAGACATGTTCACACTGGTGTTGTTCATGATTTGCAATAGTTAGAGGTGACCTAAAGGTACATCTGAGGAATGGAAGGGGGAACTGTGGTGTATACATACAATGGACTATTGAGTGGCTTCAAGAAGAAATGAAGTTTGAGGCATTCAAGGAAGTGAATGGAACTTGAGGACAGTATATTGAGTGAAATAAGCCAGAAATGAAAAGACAAATATTATAAGCCTCACTAATATGGACTAACCATAATGTGCAAACTCTTAGATTTGAATTTGAGAGCATGGGTTATCAGGTTGGGGCCTATTGTAAAGGTTCCTAGATTGTAAGCTCTTACAGCCACCACATCTATTCTGGAGTTGTAATTGTTATTTCTAAATTTTGAGATGCTGGGCTCTTTGTGTATGACCTGGTAGTTCCCTGGAATTTGGGTATTTGTGTGACACCTAAATTAGAGTTCTGCAGCTCTGAAAGTCAGCATTAACGATACATCAACTGTTTAAAAAGCTGAAAAAGAGATCAGATTTCAGTTAGAGATATGAATGAAGTTGATCTAGGTAGGACTAAGGTAAATAAGAATAAAGAGTAAAGGATGATATTAACTGTATTTTAAAACTTCAATTTCTGTGGAAAAACAAAGGAGGAGATGTTTATTTGGTGCAAAATGTATATTTTTGGTAGCACACCATCTAATTTAACTTGTATGGTCAGCTTATTTGAAGACCATAATGAAATGGAACCTTGAATAGGGAGTGAGAACTTGTTTGTTCAGGTTGGTGTGATGCCCTGATATAGCCAGAGTAATCTGGGCAGAAGATTAAAAAGTATTTGCAGCTTTGGCTAAATATCACAAATTGCCATGGAATGCCAAGCCCCAACCAACAGTATTCCTGCAAACACTAAAGAATACCCAGGACTCTATCTGTGGCTCAAATAAAGTTTCACTCACTAAGTTTATTTTTCAGAAACTTAAAACTTTGAGATTCTTCCTATGTTAGATAAGCCCTGAAACCCAGAGGTACCAGACTCCAAGGATATTGATTAGTTGCTTTCCCTCCCCCATAGTGTCAACTCCCCTTTTCAAATGAAGAAGTTAGAACAGTCACTCCCCAAATACCCCTGAAGATTGGGAAAAGAATCAAAATAGAGGAAGGAGTCATAAAAAAGGAGAAATATTTTAACAAATTTTTGTGACTACCGAATCATCATATTGATATTTCTTGTTAGTCTCTAATGTATAGAACAGCTAGAAGGAAATACCTGACATTGTAGAACTGTAATCCATATCACACTTTGAAATTTGCTCTACAATTACTTGTTAAATTTATCACTTTTCTCCCTATATATTTTATAATAAAAAGGTCTTATTGAAAAAAAAGGTATCTGCAAAGTCCCCTTGAGGGATTGAGGAAAAAAAGTGGAAATATTAAATTTTCCCACCTGGGGAAGACTTGATATTCTTGCAAGCACTGGGGACCACTGATTTGATGTGCCAGGCCCTTGATCTTGGGGTTTGTCCTTTTGAAACTTATTTCTACAGAGAAGCTAAGCCTACTTATGATTATATCTAAGTGTCACCCTAAGAGAACCTCTTGTTGCTCAGATGTGGCCTCTCTCTAAGCCAACTCTGCAGGGAAACTCACTGCTCTCCCTCCTACATGGGACATTACTCCCAGGAAGGTAAATCTCCATGGCAATGTGGGACAGAGCTCCCAGGAATGAGCCTGACCCTGGGAACATACTAGGTGTGAAGCAGGAGATTGGACCACCTATTGGCCAAAAAATCTGTGTCCTCAAAGTCCAGTAACTATGATAGTTTTACAGTATTGAAAGATGGGCAGGATTTAGGATAATGAGCACAATGGCTTGAGATGACAAGGTTAGAGATGATTTGAAATTGGAGTGGGTTAGTTCTGGGTTGACTCATGGCCCTTCATTAATAAACATTAGAGGCTGTCTTCAGTAATCATAAGACTCTAGAGTCGACCCACCCCAGATGGGTCTTGATTAGTTTACTGGAATCTTTTAAAAGAAAAAGTGTTTTGAGAGAGTCACGAGAGAATGACAAGAGCCAGAGTCTGCACAGCCAAAGACCTTCAGAGATGAAGAAGGAGATCGCCTCTGGGGGGAACTACATGAAACTAGAGGCCTGGAGATGAAGCTAGCAGACATCACCATGTTTGCCATGTACCTTTCCAGTTGAGAGAAACCCTGAACTTTATCTGTCTTTTTTTTTTTTTATTTTGCATAGGCAGGCACCAGGAAGCAAACCTGGTCTCTGGCATGGCAGGTGAGAACTCTGCCTGCTGAGCCACCGTGGCCCTCATCTGTCTTTCTTGAGTGAAGGTAACCTCCTGTTGTAGCTTAATTTGGACACTTTTATAGATTTGCTTTAATTTGGACATTTTCTCAACCTTAGAACTATAAACTAACAACTTATTAAATTCCCCTTTTAAAAAGCCAAAAAAAAAGTTTCTAAAGTTGAAAAATAGGATAAATGGGTACAAGTGGGGGTTAGTCACAGGTTTTTATAATCACAAGATAAAGATTACATAGTTATACGATCATGATCAAAGATCAAGGCAGCTGGATTAGTAATTTCAGATATTTTCTTCTGGCTATTCTAATACATTAGAAAGTAAAAAAGAAAATCTATATACTGATTTAGTAATCATAATCATTTGTTAAATTCCAACTTGGTTACAAAATTGGAATAATACATAACGTGCAGGATTTAGTGAGTTTGCTTATTGTTTTAGTTTGTAAAAGCTGCTGGAATGCAATTTCCAGAAATGAAATGGCTTTTAAAAAGGGAATTTATTAAGCTGCAAGTTTGCAGTTCTAAGGCCATGAAAATGTCCAAATTAAGGTATTGAGGGAAAGATACCTTAACACCAAAGAAAGGGCCAGTGAAGTCTGGGGTTTCTCGCTCATCTGGGAGGGCACATGGCAATGTCTGCTAGCTTTCTCTCCTCATTTCATAAGGCTTCCTGGGGGTGTTTCCCTTCTGCTCCAAAGGTCTCTGGCTTTGTGGGCTCTGTTGGTTCTATAGCTTTTTCCAAAATGTTTCCCTCTTAAAGGGTTTCAGTAGGCAACCCCACCTTGAATGGGTGGAGACACATCTCCATAGAAACAAGAAAAAAGATCCCACCCAGCAATATTGAATGAGGAGTAAAGGAAATGGGTTTTCTGGGGTACAAAACAGATTCAAACTGGCACACTTAAGTAAAGCTTCTAGCAGGGAATAAATGCTAGTTTCCTCTCCCTTCTTGAGGAACTGTGATACAGATCCTTGTGAGGTGATTAATGCCTTTCTTTAATATCTTCTTGTTGCTGTCTTTCCTGTCTTCATGGTTGTAGGTTGTGAGTTTGCCAGGGCCCTCAGTAATGCAGAGTACATCTTAGAATATGTAACAGAAGCAGACATGTAAATAGGGCGCAATCTGGCCCAAAGCAGAAAGTTGTTGATAAACACACGTCCTGCCAATTCTCCTCACACATGCGAAGCTGCCATCTCTCATCTAGTCAGATCAGTTTTCCCTCCCATCACATGCCTAGAGACAAATAGGAAATGGGACAGGTGATTAAGGAATCTCATCTGCAAAGGCCAATTCATTGTGATATCATTATTTTATACCACATGATCTTCAAAGATTAGATACTAGGATAAAGAGCTTGTAGTCTAATTCTAATAGAAAAGATAAGTACAAAAATAGCAATAATAGTATAGGGATCTTATGATTTACCCCTCTTGGTCTTTGTGCTATTGATGTCATGCATTTTACTTTACATATGTTATAAACCTATTATAATCCCCACATTACACTATTATTGTTTTTGTTTAAGCAGCCAATTCTCTTTTAAAGAGATTTAAATAATAAAACAATCATGTATACTGATACATGTAGCTAGCATTTCCAACTCTTTATTTCTTTGTATAGATCTAAGTTCCACATACTATCATTTTCCTTCTGCCTGAAGAACTTTATTATTTCTTGCAGTGCAGACCAGAGGCAATGAATTCTTTCAGCTTTTTTATGTCTGAAAAACTCTTACTTCACCTTTGTTTTTGAAAGGTATTTTTACTAGATAGAGAATTATACTTGACAGATTTTTCTATCAGAACTTTTAAGATGTTGCTCCATTGACTTCTTGCTTGTATTTCTGATGAGAAATCTGTGTTCATACTTATCCTTGTTCTTTGGTACTGAACAATGTTTTTTTCTTTGGCTGCTTTCATTTTTTTTCTCTTTATCACTGGTTTTGAGCAACTCAATTATAATGTGCCTTAGTGTAGTTGTCTTCATGGTTCTTTGATCTACAGGTTTATAGTGTTCATCAAATTTGGAAGATATTTGGCCATTATTTCCTCAAATGTTATTTTTGTTCTCACCCCTCCTCCCTTGGAAGGTGGTCCATAACTTACCCATGCACTGTTCTTTTCTTTTCTTCTTCTTCTTCTTTTTTTAAAAACATTTTTTTATTGTATAGTATAACATATATACAAAACAAAGAAATAAAAAAGCAATAGTTTTCAAAGCACTCTTCAGCAAGTGGCTACAGGGCAGATCCCAGAGTTTGTCATGGGCTACCATACGATCCTCTCATATTTTTCCTCCTAGCTGCTCCAGAATATAGGAGGCTAGAGGGCTTAAATACTTTTTTATCATCACAATCAACTTTTTTTTCCTTCTTTTTTGTGAACAATAACAAATACACAAAAAAGCTATAAATATCAAAGCAAAGCACCACAATTAGTTGTAGAACATTTTCAGACTTTGACATGGGTTACAATTTCACAATTGTAGGTTTTTGCTTCTAGCTGTTCTAAAATGCTAGAGACTAAATGAGGTATCAATTTAATGATTCAGCATTCATATTCATTTGTTAAGTCCTATCTTCTATGTATAATTCCACCATCACCTTTGATCTTTCCACACCTCTCTTTGGGGTTGTTTGGGCTATGGCAATTCTAAGTTTTTGCTATTTAAAGGGCCTGTCACTAATATAGGGTAGGGAGATGAAACTATCTGATGTTCTGGAGAGGCTGGGCTAGGTTTCAGGACTTATATGGATCAGGAACCCATCTGGAGGTTGTAGGCTTCTGGAAAGTTACTCTAGTGCATGGAACCCTTGTGGAATCTTATATATTGTCCTAGATGTTCTTTAGGATTGGCTGGAATGGTTCTGGTTAAGGGTTGGAAGTTTATGATAGGTAGCAAGGTCTTCCTGAGGTTTGCATAAGAGCAACCTCCTGCGTAGCCTCTTGACTCTATTTGAACTCTCCCTGCCACTGATACTTTATTAGTTACACTTCTTTTCACCCTTTTGGTCAGGATGGAATTGTTGATCCCACAGTTCCAGGTCTGGATTCATCCCTGGGAGACATCTCATACATTGCCAGGGAGACTTCCACCCCTGGATATCGTGTCCCATGTAGCGGGGAGGGCAGTGATTTCACTTGCAGAGTTGGGCTTAGAGAGACTGAGGCCACATCTGAGCAACAACAGAGGTCCTCCAGAAGTAACTCTTAGGCATGTCTATAGGTAGTCTAAGCTTCTCCACTACCTACATAAGCTTCACAAGAGTAAGCCTCATGATCAAGGCTATGGCCTATTGATTTGGGTGTCCCAAAAGTTTGACACAGTATCAAGGGATTCCATGATGGTGAGGTTTAATAGTTCCATAGTCTTTCTCCCCTCCCCCAAGGGACTTTGCCAATACTTTTTGATAATCTGCTTAAAATACTCTAGGATGTTTCCAGGTATTACAATAATCTGTACAGGATTAAAGGGCAACTTTCTTATTCTGTGCTTTCTGTGTTTCAATTGTTCAAATGAGCTGTACAGATAGGTTGTATTAGATTATGCAGTACAAAAAATTTCAGTTCCAGATCAAATAAACCTTTCTTGCATTGGTCTCAAAGAGTATGTGTGTTCTAAAATATAGACACTTTCTTCCTAACCCCTATGTTCTGAATTACTTTAACTCCAACCTGTTCGGCTTCGTTCTTATCTCTAAATATCAGGTTATACATATAAAACAGCCTCTCAAAATCCAGAAATAATAATCACCATTCTGGACGTAATGTGTCTGCTCTAAAAGCTTACAATCTAGGCTCCTGTTTTCTCATAAGCATTTTCTAAAGGTGACCATACAATTGTTGTTTTTTTTTGTTTCTGGCTTTTTTTGTCTCACCAAATGTCCCACATGTTCATTCACATCGTTGCATGCCTCACGACACTTCCTTTTTGTAGCAGCACAACCTTTGTTCATACGTATACACCATCGTTCACCAATCTACTTCTCTGTCAGTGTATCCTTCAGCTACCTGCATTCATCGGGCATCATGTAGAAGAGCCAAAGTCCACAGTCCATCAAGATTCTCAAGTTTAGATAATTTCATTATTCTCAAGAGACAGAAAACCAATAAACACACTCTCACCAAATAGGAAATCTAAACCTCCTCTTAACTTTTGTCCTCACCCCATTATTTACCTCTGTTGTTGCTGTGGTAGTGCTGATGGTTTCCTTTTGGACATAGCTCATAGCTTGCAATGGCAGTTTCCCCCCTGTACCCTGGACTTAAACACTCTTTATACATATCTTTGAAGTAATTCTTATGAGAACTCATTCATATTTCTAGTGTGAGTCAGTGGGACACGTAGGTCTATACAATTCCTTTCAATCTTGCTCATCTTCAACATTGTAATATTACTTCTAGACCCACCAGAGAATCACCTTCACTCTTATCTATTCCCTTACATTGGAGTTCAACCTCATTAGCTAATGGTTCACCCATCTGTAGCATCTATGTATCTCTAAGTCCCCTATCTTCTGTATTATAAGCCTCTGATTGTACCTTTATGCTGGTCATAAAAGTGGACTCATACAGTATTTATCCTTTTGTGTCTGGCTAACTTCACTCAGCATTATGTCCTCAAGGTTCATCCATCTTGTCATGTGCTTTAGGATGTCATTTTATCTTCCCGCTGCATAATATCCCATCATATGTACATACCACATTTTGTTGATCCATTCGTCTGTTGATGGGCATTTGGTTTGTTTCCATCTTTTGGTGATTCTGAATAATGCTGCTATGAACATCAGTGTGAAAATTTCAGTTTGTGTCATTGCTTTCAGCTCTTCTGGGTATGTACCAGGTAGTGCTATTGCTGGGTCATAGGGCAATGTAGTTTCCTAAAGAACCTCCAAACAGTCTTCCATAGAGGCTGCACCATTGTACATTCCTACTAGCAGTGCATAAGTATCCCAGTTTCTCCACATCCTCTCCAACATTTATAGTTTCCTGTTTGTTTTAATAGCATTCTTATAGGTGTGAGGTGGTATCTCATTGTAGTCTTGATCTGCATTTACCTTACAGCCAGTGAAAATGAGAATCTCTTCATGTGCTTTTGAACCATCTGTATTTGCTCTTCAGAAAAATGCCTATTCATATCTTTAGTCCATTTTATAATTGGGTTGTTTGTTCTTTTGTTGTTGAGCTGTATGATTTCTTTGTATATACAGGAAATCTAACCTTTGTCTGATATGTGAGTTGGCTGCCTCTTCACCTTTTTGACAAAATCTTTTGAGGTGCCGAAGCATTTGATTTTGCAGAGTTCCCACTTATCTATATTTTATTTTGTTGCTTGTGCTTTGGGTGTAAAACTTAGGAAGCTACCTCCTATTACTAGGTCTTGAATATGTTTCCTTACATTTTCTTCTAGAAGCTTTATGGTGCTAGTTCTTATATTTAGGTGTTTGATCCACTTTGAGTTAATTTTTGTGTAGAGTGTAAGATAGGGGTCTTCTTTCATTCTCTTGGCTATTGATATCCAGTTCTTCCATGCCCAATTATTGAAAAGACTATTTTGTTCCAGTTCAGAGGATTTGGGGGCCTTGCAAAAATCAGTTGACCATAGATTTGGGGGTCTATTTCTGCACTCTTGATTCGATTCCATTTGTCAATGCTTCTGTCTTTGTGCCTGTACCATGCTGTTTTGACCACTGTGGCTTTTTAATAGGTTTTAAGATCAGGGAGCATTAATCCTCCCACTTCATTCTTTTTTTTTTTTAGAATGTTTTTAGCTATTTTGGGTCTCTTTCCCTTCCAGATGAATTTGGTAGTTAGCTTTTCCAAATCTTCAAAGTAGGTTGTTGGAATTTTAATTGGTACTGTGTTGAATCTGTAGATCAACTTAGAGAGAATTGACATCTTAACTATATTTATCCTTCCTATCCATGAGCAAGGAATGTCTTTCCATCTATTTAGATCTCCTTTGATTTCTTTTAGCAATGTTATGTAGTTTTCTGCATACAGGTCCTTTACATCCCTAGTTAAGTCCATTCCTAAGTATTTGATTCTTTTAGTTGTTATTTTGAATTGAATTTTTTCTTAACTGACTCCTCAGCTAGGTCATTGCTTGTGTATATTTGTGTCATTGCTTTTGCACATTTATTTTATATCCCACCACCTTGCTGAATTTGTTTATTAGCTCAAATAACTTTGCTGTAGATTTCTCAGGATCTTCCAAGTATAGTATCATATCATCTGCAAATACTGAGAGTTTTACTTCTTCCTTTCCAATTTGAATGTCTTTTATTTCTTTGTCCTGCCTGATTGCTCTAGCTAGAACTTCTGTTGAATAATTGTGGTGACAATGGGTGTCGTTGTCTTGTACCTGATCTTAGGGGGAAGGCTTTCAGTCTCTCTCCATTGAGTATGATGCTGGGTATCGGTTTTTCACAAATTTCCTTTATCACACTGAGGCCGTTACCTTTGATTCCTATCTTTTGGAGTGTTTTTATCAGAAAAGTATGCTGAATTTTGTTGAATGCTTTTTCAGCATCAATCAAGATGATCATGTGATTTTTCCCTTTTGATTTGTTAATGTGCTGTATAACATTAATTGATTTTCTTGTGTTGAACCATCCTTGCATTCCTGGTATAAACCCCACTTGGTCATGGTGTATAATCATTTTAATTTGCTGTTGGATTTGGTTTGCTAATATTTTATTGAGAATTTTTGCATCTATGTTCATTAGAGAGATTGGCCTGTAGTTTTCCTTTCTTATAGCATCGTTTTGGTAATAAAATGATATGAGTTTCATAAAATGAGTTAGGTAGAGTTCCTTTTTACTCAATTTTTTGGAAAAGTTTGAGCAGCATTGGTGTTCTTTCTGGAATGTTTGATAAAATTCCCCTGTGAAGCCATTTGGCCCTGGGCTTTGCTTTGTAGGAAGATTTTTGATGACTGATTGAATTTCTTTACTTGTGATTGGTTTTTTGAGATCTTCCATTTCTTCCTTAGTCAGTGTAGCTTGTTTGTGTGTCTCCAGGAATCTGTCCATTTCATCTAAGTTGTCTAATTTTTTGGCATATAGTTGTTCATAGTATCTTCTTATGATTTCTTTTATTTCTTCAGGGTCTGTGGTAATGCACCCCTTCTCATTTCTGATTTTGTTTATTTGCATCCTTTCTCTTTTTTTCTTTGTTAGTCTTGCTAGTGGCCCATCAATTTTATTGATTTTCTCAAAGAACCAGCTTTTCATTTCATTGATTCTTTCTGTTGTTCTTTTGTTCTCCCATTCATTAATCTCTGCTTTAATCTTTGTTATTTCTCTTTTCTATTTGCTTTGGAGTCATTTTGCTGTTCTTTCTCAAGTTCCTCCAAATTTGCTGTTAAGTTTTCGATTTTTGCTCTTTCTTGTTTTTTAATATAGACATTTAAGGCAATAAGTTTCCCTCTCAGCACAGTCTTTGCTGCATCCCATAAGTTCCGAAAAGTTGTATTCTCATTTTCATTCATCTCCAGATAGCT
>PVIY010058993.1:0-12230 GCA_004026745.1 Myrmecophaga tridactyla | reverse complement strand
CCCCGGGGAAAGTTGTTGGAACCCAAGGGCCTGGAGAGAAGACCAGCAGAGACCATCCTGTGCCTTCCACGTAAGAAAGAGCCTCAGTGGAAAGTTAGCTGCCTTTCCTCTGAAGAACCAACAAAATAAATCCCCTTTTATTAAAAGCCAATCCGTCTCTGGTGTGTTGCATTCCGGCAGCTAGCAAACTAGAACAATATCCATACCTTTGCCTCTGGGTATTGAACAAATGGGAGACTTTATCTTTCTTCTTTCTTCTTGTTCATATATTCCAAGTAGCCTTCAACGGTCAAGTAAACCTGTATTTTTTAAGCCATGTGCATCATTGTCTTCACCATCTGCTGCAGTTAACATATGATTTCTTTCATCATTTGAATTTTTTGGTGCCCTCTTAAAATAGTGGCATGTTTTAAACAATTTGAACTAAACTGAACCTGTAATCTCCATAGTCTCTGCTGGCTCTTAACACTCACTATACTTACCTGGACGGACTCCTCTTAAGTGGGGTTTGATTGAAATCCTATTGTTTTGACATTTTAATACCTTACAATCAGCAGCCTTGAATTCAACTACCTGCTGACTGATGATTCTCTTTCCCGTTCTGTTCCAAGTCAAAAAATAACAGGGCTGGCAATGCCTTTCGTTGTACTTAACCATATATACCCAGGATCACAGGAATAGAAATCCTTTCTGGAATCAGTCACAATAAGATGAAATAAAGGGAATTTGCATCTTGATTGGAGGCGAGAGAGAGAAGAAGGAGATACTTATATATATAACTCATGTCAGACAAAAGCTGACACTGAGTAGAAATAACTGTGGTGAGCAAAACCAAGCACAGGTGGGTGACTGGACCCAGGGCACAGCAGTGGGGGAAAGAGGAACCTTGGGATGTCAGCATCCAGAAGAGGAAAGGGCAGGACCACATCTATGAGGAGCCAGAGATTAAATGAAGATTATGTCTGAGAAATAACACTAGACTGATTTATTGGAGTTTGAGAGTGAACATGGCAGATTGCATTTTCCAAAGTTGGCCACAATATGACCATTTCACATGATCTTCCTACAATGATTTTGACCCCCTGCAGATTGGGGATCCAGGTGGGCCTGTTACTGTATAACAAATGTGATGTCACATGACATCTGAGGCTAGATCATCAAGGGAAATACAACTTCTGCCTGGTTATCTTGGGACATTCACTCTGGGAACTCATCCGTCATGTTGTGAGGGAGCCCTAGTGGCCCCATGGAGAGATCACAGGTAGGAGTCTAGCAGATCGCCCCAGCTCAGGTGCCAGGTGACAGCCAGCATCACCCATTAGTCACGTCAGTAAATGAGACTTCTAAATGACTCCAGTCCCCTATGGTGAGTCATGCTCAGCATTTGTGTGCTCCTAACTTTGCTAGGACATGTTTTCTCCACTGGACCTTTTCTGAATTCCTGACTCACAGAATCCAGGTGCATATTAAAATGATTGCTTTATACCACTATTGGAAATGTATTTAATGCTCCAAATTAACTGGAATAGAGAGGACATGAACATAAATGGGTCAATTTGGGGATTTGTTGTAGAGACCAGACTGGGTTCCAAAGGCAAAGTACATAAAGTAAAAATGGCATTTCACAGCTGTAACTCCATGCTGCATTATTGCTGGAAGCACAGAAAAAGGAAATCTCCAATACCCTGCAACATTGAGACATACTGTCAGCTCCGGAAGGGTTTTCACACACTTCGAAACTTATGGAGCTGAATTGAGAATCTCAATAGGCAGCCTGCCATCTAAAGCCATTTGCAGTGTGAAGGAAGTAAGGGAATACTTCTCACTTCTCCACTAGGGTCTGAACCAGGCAGTAAACACAGCTTCCCTCTCTTTGCTATGTAGGTATGCATTCATGAGGCAGCCAGTGTGCTCTATGTTTGCCACTCCTTCAGTAAATATTTCTAAGTTCTAATCTCTTTTACTACCTTTATCTACTCCTAAATAAAACCAAGACCTTAGCACCACTCTTACTACATTTATTCAGAGACAATTTTTCTTCAGAAATTAATAGGCAAAAAATGGAGATAAGGAGTGGGAGTGTTGGGAAAACTGGAGGGATGTTTAGAAATGAAATTCTGATAATAAAACACAGTGAATGAAGGGGAAAGGGAGAACCCAGGTGATTGCACAATGGGGGATTGTTGTTAATTTATCTATGAGTTAAGAGTGCCATAAATCCAAGCAGTAAGGAAAGAAGATATCTGCTCATTCCAGAGGATCTGCATGAAACAAATGCTTTCGGATCCTAGAAATTGTTCTAGAAGTTCTTGTGGAATATATACTTACAAAATGCCAAGGACTTCTAAGTGATTTACATGTATTAACTCATGATTGTAACTCCATGATTAAGCACTTTATTTTCCCCACTTTGCATCTAGGAAATAGGCACCGATAAGTTAAGTGCCTTGGCTAAAATAGCACAGCTTGTAAAAATTAGAATTTAGGTCGTCTGGCTCCAGTGCCCTTATGCAGCCTTCAGTTATTTAATTTAATTCCATTCAACTTTATAGAACTGAGAATAGAATCAAAGATGCAAACTGAAATTTTTTTTTCACATTTCAGTGAAAGATAATAGAGGAAGACTAAGTTCTCAACACATTATGACTAAATTTTTGACTTATAAATATAAAGAAAAAAGTACATAACTTAAAAGTATCCAGGACTTTTTTTAAATATCCTAAGAGGATCAGAATCAAGCTACTGTCAAGATAACTTCTGCCACATTATATGCCAGAAGATAACTGAGCAACATCTGTGTTGTTTTGGGGGAAAAGGGCTGTGGATCAGCATTCATGCCCACTCAAGTTGCCATTTCATTATTCATGTTCATTCAGTTTGTTCATTCATTCAATCAACATATTTATTAAGTTCCTACGTGTTAAAAGCAGAACATGAAAGGAGAAGAGAAGCAGCCTTAGAGATATTTTAACTGACTGGATCCACATTCCATCTGTGTGCCTCTTGACTGTTGCTGATTCTTAAAGGTAAGGATTGTTTTAGTTTCCTTGGCTGCTCAAGCAATAGGTTGGCTTAAATAAAGGGAATTTATTATCTCATGGTTTTGAGATAATAAATTTTGATTTAGGACATTTTACTTTGATTAGGAAAAGTCCACATCATCAAGGTGATATTTTCTTCTCCAAAACTGGCATTCTAGGGTTGACTGCCAGTAATCCTTGCTCCTGGGCTTCTAGTCACATGACTGTGCACATGGTGGCCTTTCCTGGCCTCTCCCTTCTCTTCCAGTTTCCATTGACCTTCACTTGCTTGCTTCCATTGGCTTTACCTGTATCTGTCTGAATTTTAGTCTGCTTATAAAGAACTCCAGTGTAAGGATTAAGACTTGTTCTGATTGAGTTGGAGCGCACCTTAACTGAAGTGACCTTATCACAAGGTCCTACTTACAATGGGCTCATGCCTGCAGGAATGGATTAAGTTTAAGAACGTGTTTTTCTGGGGTGCACAACTCCAAACCACTACAGGCGTGTTTCTCATGTGGATTGGTGGAATTGTGTTACAGTTAGCTTTAGCTCTCAGAAGACTTTATTACAGTTAAATGGGCAGGCAGTGTAACCTTTGGGATTCAGAACTGCATAGTCAAGAACAGAAACTTGTGTCAAAGAGAATTGGGTTTGAATCCTGGTTCTGCTGCTTGGATATAATCTCAAGTAAAATATTTATCTCGTTTAAGTTTCAGTTTCCTCATTATGAAATGGAGTTAATAATATTTTATAGAGTTGTTGTGAAGATTAAGTGGGATTATGCATTTAAATAGTAGAGTGTGATGCCTGGCATAGAATTTATATTCATATAAGTTAGTGATGGTGATGATGGTTCTGACAATGCTGCAGTCCTATATTGTAAGGAATCAGCATTTTAAATCAATTTTCTAAAACTTTTCAGCAAGTCTTTAATTCAGTGAAAATGCATAAATGGAATCAAAACATTGAAAGAGTCTGTTTTTCTCTTTCTGTTAGATGTTCCCCCAAATCATCTTTTTTTTCCTCTCTTGATGTTGAAAATGTACTATGAAAGAACTAGTAGGAGAGCGATTATTATTAAATAATTAAAGTATAAAATGAGAGTCGCAGAGGTACTAAAACTCATAGCTCACAATAATTGTACTTTTTAAAGAGTGTTGACTTGTATAGTGTATGTAATATGCTTTAGTTCCTTGTGGGAGCTGTTTCTGGAGAACTTCAAATGAGAAAGAGGAAAGTTGGGACCAGAAAAGACACAAAATGCTTATGAATATAGATTCTGTAATGAAAAAATAAAAAAGGAGAAAGAGAGTAATTATGTTTCCCATTTTGTTCCATACTGCCAAAGTTGAAACCAGACAACTAACCGTACATTAAGTATCTACTGTATGCCAGGCATTGTGCAAGACTCTAGTGTGGGTAGAGTCATGAAATGTGGACATCACAGCATAATCCCTAACAGCTTAGTCTCCTGAGTTGATGGCCTGGATTCAAATCCCATTGCCAACCCGTCATAGCTCTATGATCTTCAATTCATTTAGCATCCCTGAGCCTCCACTAACTTCTCTGTAAAAGGGAGGACCTTGGTGGTTCCTAAACAGATGGCTGTTGTAAATATTTTATAAGATAATATCAATTAAAATGATCTGCCTAGCATATAGGAAATAGAATGTGTTCACTATTATTATTATAATAACTTTCAAGTAGCTCAGTCTGGTGGCTGTGCTAGACTTAAAATAAGCAATAAGAGCATGACATATAAGAGATTCTTGGGATGTTTCATAGAGGAAGGAGTTGTTTTTTTCTGTCTGAGGAACTCAGGAAAATGTCACAGAGACCTCGGAGAGTGTGCAGACATTTGTATAAGCTGTAACTGGGGCCAAGAGAGGGGACGGCGATGATGGTGTGTGTAGAGATGGCAACCAAAGATGAGGAAACGGAGGGGGAGAAAAATCTTCCTTTTAACTGTTTTCTTTCCTTATCTCTTTATATTCTTCCTTGCTGTCCCCCTACCCTACCCTTTCCATGTCTTACCACTGCACTGTACGAGGGGCATTCATTTGTGCTTTGTCAAGGCCATACTCCAACCAGATGAGGGGGAAAAAATCATGCTATTTGTAAAGGCTTCACAGCATGAAGTTCCCTCAGCTTCAGTTCACACTCCAGGGCTGGGGAAACCAAGAGAGGTGGTTACATTGGTGACTGAGGAGTAAAGAGGAGAAGGAAATAACGTTTATGGAACCCTTATGACTGTCAGACTTACTCGGCAAATGCTCTGTGTGCTGTGTATCATTCCACCCTCACAACAGTCCTGCCAGGGAGGTCTCATGATACCCATTTTGCACAATAGGAAACTGAAACTCAGGTCAAAAGTCTGGAACCAGTGCAAAATTTCAAATGCGATTTTAGAAATAGTTAATGTGCTGCATTTAAATCTTCTATTGACTTTATGTCCAAACAGACTCCTGTATAGCAAGGAAGAAAAATAATCCCTTTAACATGGTCATTGTGAATGCATATATATTACTTCATCTTTTAAAAATGTATCTAGACTGTGTTGAATTGATTAGTAAATACTCTACTCATACTTTCAATGTAAACACTGTCTTTTCTTTGTGTACTGTATCACATTGCCCTTTTTATTTGAGCATATGTACCCTATGGTGTATAAACAAGAGATGACAACTCATATAATATGTGTAAGGAGTAATGGATTTGAATAAATAGAAGCATGCATAATTCAAGTAGCAAGCCCCATCCCACTCAGTTTCTACATAAGTAATTTTCAGATTCTTTGGACTTCTGCCAATAACCAATCCCCCTTCCAGAAATCTCTGAGTTATACGAGATATAGTGTGGCGAAATGGGGGTGGAAGGGTTAGGATTTGGTTTCCTCTAAATCTGATTATTGTCATTTATCATTTTCTCAATGTTTTATTATTAATCTTTTTGGGTTAAAGTTATTTTTATTAAAGGGTAAATTGAGATGTAGAAAAGATTAAAGGCAGCCCAAGGTATCCTCACATATTGGTAGAAAGAGTGAGACTGTGACTAAGCTGTCTGAACACTAGTGTGGGAGTCAGCTCATTGAGTTTATGCTTTGTTCTTGCATGCCTTATTTGCCCAGGAGGTAAAGATTACACATTGTTCCTTGTCTTCTGTATGGTGGAGCACTTTTCAGATACACATCTGCTAGAATCAAGTGTGTCATTTTTTTTTAAAGATATGTAAGTGACTTAGATTTTTCAGTGACAATTCAGATGTGCAGTGATGTGACTTTATTTTTCTATGGCAGAACATAGTTTGCTCCCTATTTTCTGCTTGATGGTGAGGGGAATGACCCTAAACTTGCCTATTGGAGGCAACTTTGTCACTTCTGATTAATAACAGTCTTGTTCAGGTTAATGCAGTCATTTTGATATAAGTATAGTCAATAGAGGATTTAAAAGCAGGCCATTAAAATCCAAACTTCCTATCCAGGTGATTCTCCCCCCTTCAAAGAGAATCTCTCCAGAAGAATCTCAAGGAGAAATTCTTCTTTTTGATTTCTTTCCCAAGATGGTACCTGTGTTGAGAGTGGCACTCATGGGACTACTTGGCATCAGAGGAAGGGCATCTGGTCATTGTGCAGTCATCTACATCCCTGCTGTTCCCCTCTGAGGTAGATGTCTGTACTCACTTTACTAAGTGCCCTTGGAAATGAGCTCACTTGTTCTTTAGTGGAGCCCCAATGCCTGCTGATGTCTATGGTTTCTATCTGTTTCCTGTTGCAAGATCTACCCTCTCTATGTCCATCTCATCCCAATTGTAGATTTTTTTCAGCCTATTGACTCTTTTGATCCATTCCCATTTCCGACAGAAACTTTTGCAATCCATATACAATTACTGGGAAACTGAAACATGCTCTCTCACCCCTCTACTACTCTCCTTCAAGATGCCATTCCACCATTTCTATTCTATTGGGGCATCCTTGAGTTAATTTGGAGCACTCTGGGAAGGCTTCAGGCCCATTTAGGGTTTCTACTCCATCCTATTCCTACCTCAAAGGGGGAAGCAGAAAGCAAGCCTCAACTTGTGCTTCAATACCCTTGTCCCCCTCCCCCCCCCCCAGGTTTTTCTAACTCAGACAGAACTTTTATTTCCGTCTGATTTGATTGGAAACCACTTTCAACTTCATATCATGATATTCCTTAATCTACAGTCTATAGCTGGCTCTGCAACCGAGGTGATCCTCAGAGAGGCTGCAATATGTCTGCTGATAGTACTCCTGGCAGCCAGGGCAAGAAGTTCTCTCATGAAGGGGGATCTGGGTGGTGCATTTCCATGTTCATTGCAATAATGGAAGGCTTCTCTGCTTGCTTAGAGATCTAATTTTGTCTTCTTTCCTTTCTCTACATATCTGAATACCCTGTTATTTTCCTACAAAGGATTTTGTTTTTCCTCATGGCAGTGAAGAAGAGGGCAATTTATATTCTCTTGGGAGTGGACAGTCACTTTCTCATGGAATATAATCCAAATATTCATTTTCTGTGTCCTCTTCCTCTTAAATATGGGTTGAACATGAAGCCCTGATAGTTCTGTGCAATACCATTAATTCCCCTCTCACAGCAGTAGCTCAAAGGATGCTGCTGGGGCAAATGATTACAGGCTGTAGGATATACAACATAGCATCTGGAATTGTGAGGAAACACTCCTAGGGCAAAGAGGACATTTGGTTCTGTGTAAATGGGAGAATTGCTAGGCACGTGCACATGCCCAGGACAAGGTATAGGCACAGGACAGATCAAGAAGGAACCTACACTTGTGTATCAGCCTTTTCATTGTTGGGGTGGCTAAGCTCTGAAGAAGAGCACTTGCACAGGTCAATCTGCAAAGACTGGAAAACAAGTCTGTTCTCTCTTTATTTATATGTGACCTCCTGGCATTTAATGAAATCTTTGTCATGACACTAGGTGGATATAACTTCAAGGAATAGAAGCTTCGGTGTCCAAATTCCAGGGATAACACAATAAAATATGAAAATACCAGGTTGCAGCAAGAGATTACAAAACATACAAGAAAAAGGAAAAGATGTTCCATGCAAAGGTGCAGGATAAAGCATTAGAAACCATCAACAAGAAAGACCAGAGCTTAGACATAACAGGCAAAAATGTTTTTTAAATGATCTTAATTATGCTCAAAGAGGTAAAGGAAAGCACAGACAAAGAACTAAAGGAAATCAGGAAAATGATAGATGACTGCAAAGATAACATCAATGAAGAAATAGAAATCATGCAAAGGAACTAAACAGAGCTAAAGATCATAGTAACAGAAATAACACCATTTTCTAAAGGAGTTCAAACAGGAAATTGGAGCTGGCAGAAGAAATAATTAATGTGCTTGAAAATAAGGCCAATGAAATTACTCAATGTGAGGAGCAGAAGAAAAAAGAATGAAGGAAAGTGAACACAGCCTGACAAACCTATGGCATACCAATATGCATTGTCAAAGACCAAGAATGAGAAGAAACAGAGGAATGGGAAGAGAGAATTTTCAAAGAAAGAAGGACTGAAACTTCCCAAATTTAACAAAAAGCATAAGTAAACACAAGAATCTCAACAAACTCCAAACACAATAAATCCAAATAGACTCATGCTATAGCATATTATACTCAAACTTGTTATTGCCAAAGATAATGAGAAAATTCTGAAAGCTAGCAAGAGAGAAGCCACCTGTCACATATAAGGGAGCCTCAATAAGATTAAGTACCAATCTCTTATTAGAACCTATGAAGCAAGGAAGGTGGTGATGACATATTTAAAGTGCTTAAAGGAAAAAATCAGCAACCAAGAATTCTATATCCAGTAAAATTTCAAAAGTGATGGGGAGATTAAGAGAGAAGCTAAAGAAACGCATTACCACTAGACCAACCATATAAGGAATGCTAAAGACATTTAGGACACTAGTCCATAGCTCAAAGCCCCAAGAAGAAATAAAGATCTCCAGGAAAGGTAACAACACAGATAAATTCAAATGCCAGTCCTATTGTATGCTTAACTTCTAACTCCACTTTTTACTTCCTATACTATCTAAAATGCAAATGCATAAAAAGTAATGATATATCAATGATTTGTGACCTATTCACAGATGACATGATCCTATATAAAGAAAATTCCAAAGAACTTACAAGAAAGCTACTAGAGCTAAAAAATAAATTCAGCATGGTGGCAAGGTATAAGATCAATACAGAAAAATCAGAGGTATTGCTATACAAAGTTAACTCAAAATACATCGACAACCTAAATATCAGAGCTGCAACTATATAACTCTTAGAAGAAGACTTAGGAAAATATCTTCAGTACCATGTACTAGAAAATGGATTCTTAGACTTTACAGCAAAAACATGAAGAACAACCACACACACATATACAAAGATAAATTGGATTTTATCAAAATTAAAAAAAAACATTTTTGCAGCAGAAGACGTTATCAAGAAAGTAAATAGACAATACAGAATGGCGAATATATTTGAAAATCATGTATCTTAGAAGGGTACAATATTCAAAATATATAAAGAATTCTTATAAACCAAAGTCAAAAAGACAAACAACTCAATTAAAAAATGGGCAAAGAACTTGAACAGATTTCTTCAAAGATATACAAATGGTCAATAAGCATATGCAATTAACTCAGTGTCATTAACCATTAGGTAAATGCTTATCAAAACCACAGTGGGATACCACTTCACATACACTGAAGTGGCTAATATTAAAAAAAAAAAAAAAGGTTTAAACATAGAGCTACCACATGACCCAGCAATCTGACCTCTAGGCGTATACCTGAAACAACTTAAATCAAGTACTAAAACTGATATTGTACACCAAAGTTCACAACAGCATTATTCACAATAGCCAAAAAGGTAGGAGTAACCCAAGTGTCCATCAGTGGATGAAAGGATAATCAAGATATAGTGTATAAATACAATGGAAAATTATTCAGCCTTAAAAAGGAATGAAATTCTGATACATGCTACCATATGGATGAATCTTGAAGACATCATATTGAATGAGATAAGTCAGACACAGGGATAGGTATTGTATGAGTCTACTTAGATGTGATAGCTAGAATGTGCAGATTCACAGATACAGAAAGTAGAGTATAGGTGGAGATTGAGGAGAAATGGAGAGTGAATGCATGGCACAGGGTTTCTGTTTGGGGCGATGGGAAAGTTCTGATCATTGATTTGGTGAGGGTAGCACGACACTGTGAATGTGATTATTCCCATTGAATTGTATGCCTGGGAGTGGTAGAGATGGGTATGTTATCTATAGGAGAGAGAGAGAGAGAGAGAGAGAGAGAGAGAGAGAGAGACTGACTGACTCTAAAGAGATAATGACAATTAAATGCAATGCATGACCCTGGACTGGATCTTATTATGTAGGAGAAAATACCCAAAAGGACATTATGGGGACATATGAAAATGTTGGAATGTAGACAATATTTAACACTATATCAATGTTAAATTTCTTGAATTTGATAACTGTATTTAAGGTGGTTACATCAGCAAATATCATTGTTCTTAGGAAATGTACATGGCAGTATTAAGTGTTCAAAGAGCATGAGGTATACAACTGACTCTCAAATGTTTAGAAAATTAGATCAATTGATAGGATGAATAAATGATGTGGGAAATGTGACAAAATGTTAACAGTTGATAGATCTGGAGGTCTGGGTGGGGGCTATGGTGGACTTCTCTTTATGGCTTTTGTTTTATATTTTGTAACTGTCCTATAAATTTGAAAGTATTTCAAAATAAAAGATTTGAGGAAAAGGAGAAAGAAACCCACTTTGGGGATATGGAAGTATTTTATTGATGCCATACAAATAGATAATAAACACCCTAAAGGACTTCTTAAAGGGTCCTTTAGGAGTGTGGTGTCTGAATGTCCAAGAGCCCTATCATCAGAGCTTGGCAACTGCAATGCTAACACAAATATTTGACTTGCTGCTTTGAAGGTCCTTCGATTAGAGTTTTAGAGCTAACCAGCTAGATATACACACACTCAGCTGAGCAGAAATTTAAATCAATCTGTAGAGTTAGTTAAAATCCTGTTGATAAATATTTTGGCTGACTGTTTCCTACTGTGGCTGGCATTTAGCCAACATATTTGTCAATCGAGCTGCGATTTGTTCTTTTGGATTCTGATTCACTAATTCCGTGTCACTCTTTGGCTGATGACAGGGCTCACTGCAGAGGAAATTGAAATAAAAACTCATAAGAATCCAAACAACTAATGGAATAAAATTGGAAAGCAATTGAGAAAATTATAGAGGAGAAAATCAGCTGAGCTGGGAGTGGAACAGATAAGGCTGATTATGCCAACTCTTTCATGAAATGTTTCTCCTCACCCAGCCACATGTGGTTTCTCCCCTCACGTGTGATTGATTCCTCACGGCATCCCCCAAATTCTGCCTTGCGATATATTGATTTATATGTCTACACATTTGTTTCCCCTTGACTAGACATTAAAGTTCTTGAGGTTAAGTGTACCTTATCCATCTTTGTATTGCTTCATATCAGGTATCACACAGGGCAGGTAATTGAACTGTGAAATAGTAGAGCTATAAGGAAACTTTGAAGTGACATAATCTAAGCACTCCTTTTATAGAATTTTTAACAATTTTCCTGGGATTATGTGGTTATTGGTAACACAGTAACTATATCCCAGGTCTACTTAGTCTCAGGCCAATAGTTTTTTAACCTGATCATAACATTCTCTTTACATGCATTACACGTAATCACGCTCCCATATATAACAAATAACATCAAAAACCCAAAAGAAAAGAAACCCCTAATCCCACCAGTTAGAATAATTCATCACTATCAATATTTTATTAAATATATATTCTGCCATAAATATCTAAATGTAAAAATATGCATTTCAACATGTTGATATATAAAAATAAATATTAGGAAAAGACAAAGTTATATGTAATTATAATTACATATAAATACGATTTATTTAACTCTTCCTCTACAGTATAGATTTAGAATTTTTTTTCAAAATTTTTACAATTATAATGCAAATCTTTTTTCAGAAATTCCTTCACCTTTAAAATGCAAAAGATGTGATGCTCATCTTTGTACATAATTCTTGTCCACACCTATTTCCTTACAAAGGTGATTTCTGGAACCAAGTATATGAACTTTTTTTGAGGCTTTTGATA